>WOGM01000965.1:0-10834 GCA_015342125.1 Leptinotarsa haldemani | reverse complement strand
GACTGGCTCTCGTCATTTTTGTTACGGCACAATAAAATTTTTCTCAGGACTCCAGCAATATCGGTTGCTATTATGTGAATATCCACACAGAAGGCACAAACTCACAAGAAAATATCGATACTCTCGGACCTTCTGCAGAAACTTCGTCAACCCCTCCAACTTCACTTCTTCAAGAACTTATTTCTCCAAATCTAATCGATCCTTTAGTAAAAATAATTCCATGTCCGAGCAGTCCGAGCAGAGTTCCCCCGTCTGAGCTTCAGGCTTTTGTTACTCTAATTGTAGTCTCTCTTAATACACCTGAACTAGAGCCTGGATGTTCTCAATCTTTCTACGCTTTTGAACTAGATACAACAACAAATGCTCAGAAAAGTGATTTCACTGGATCCCAAACCAAGGTCCTCAACTTCTCACTGCAGTTCCTTCATGTTAGGACTTAACAAATCCTGCCAAACCAATCACCACTCGTAAAAGGACATTACAAAAATCGGAAATATTAACCAGTACACCAAGAAAGGAAGACCAGAAGCAGAAATTTGAGAAAAATAAAGTTAAGAATGTTACTTAAAGATTGGATAATAAATCAAAAAATGTTGCTAAGAAGACTGTTGAAGCTATTACTAAGACTATCAAAACAAACAGAAATACCGCTAACAAAGCTAAACAGCTGAAGAAAATTAAAGAATTTAAGGATATATAATGCTTTTTTTTTGGCGAAATATACATTGAAGAAGATGATAATTCGATTGAAAAATGTTATCGATGTGACGTTTTCAACTCTGGTGTCACGAAGAATGTTTCGCTTTTGATGACACTCAAGAGTATATTTGTGATAACTGTCAATCTCAATTTTCTTATTATTAAAGTTCAAGTTATTTTTTTCAATTCATTAAATTTATTACTCACATTTTCAGACATTAAAACGTGTGTATTCACTTTGCCCGAGTAGTGTATCCGCTTCACCTGGGAATCCGGGCAAAGTGAATAATTTCGTTCTTTATAACATTTTAATGGCAGCTGATAATTGTTTAATTATGGAGGGTATTTGATGATGGTTATTATTGAAGCGATAGAAAAAGATTGAGTTGTGCTAGTTATTTTGTTTTTGTACCTTATTCATTTTCTGCTAAACCATTAAATATCTTAAGATATTCACTTTGCCCGACTTTCCCTTATATGATTTAAACTATACGAGTTATGAATATTATCAAAATATAATTTGGTAGATATTACGTCACTGAAGTTGTTCTGGTGATCTATCAGCATATTTGCATCATTTGTCATAAAATATACGGAAATGTCAAACAATCCTTGGTATTCATAAATGAATTGCTATAACATCCGATCAGTAATAGTCTCCAACTCATTTCAAACACGAATTCATCTTGCATGAATACGACCATCATTGCATCCCTAATAGTTCAAGGGTTATATCAGTTTTTGGGGATTTTCACCTTTCACAATCTGAAAATCTAAAAATTTTATTGAGAATTTTATACAGGTGTTTTATTGAGAATTTTATACAGGTGTTGGAAGAACAAATCTTCAAGTTCACCTCGATAGGTTACTTTGTAGATTTAAATTATTTTCCACAGATTAAAATTGCCGTATGGCATGCATATGTTGATTTAATTTTCTTCAATTCAAAATTTCTTTTGTGTTCGGAAATTTTGATTTGGAAATTTCTAGATGTTCTTCCAATTGGAACTGTTTGTTTGTTTGCTTGGGTCAAGTATATTAATTGACCCCCTTTCTGTTGACAGATTGATTTGTATTTTTGTGAACACAACTAATTTCGAAGACAATACAATTTAATAAATTCTGTATCATGGTAAATCCAAGATGGCTATGGCTACAAAATGGTGGATTACATATTGTTTCGCAACTACCTCAATATGAGTGTGATCTGACAGAACTTGACTAGTAAAATAATAGTTAATTTTGAAATGCAAATTCAAGATGGCCGCAGCTTTAAAATGGCATATTACATATTTCATTATATCTTTTACATATTCAATTATATCTTTATGACACAAACGTAAGAATGAAAAAGGAAGTCAGTATCTCTACAAAACATAAAAAAAAATTGGAGAAAGTGACTGACAATAACAATAATTTTAAGGAGAAATGTTTTAGTTGGGAGTTTATTTCTCAATTTGAGAATGTAAGTATAAATTTGACTGAGGATAGTCAAATTAGTTCTTCCATTGATGGATCTATCGTAATAATTGATGTATACCATTTCCAGAAAAACTCTTGTCCATTGATAAGCATCTGTAAAACTGACAGTGAAATTGTTGTAATCCATTTCATATTCATTATCATAAACATGTTCTGATAATGCACATCTGCTGATGTTTCTCCTGTTACTTCCTTTTATCAGAAACGATGCAACTTCATGCAAGGAGTTTTGTGGATGATTTGCTTGTATTGATAAAATTCATACTATTAACAATATCCCGTTGCTAGATACTAGAATCATAAGAACTGAACAGAATTTTTTGATAACTAAATGGCAGCAAAAAACCATATGGAGCAATGATTTTGTTGGTTTCCATTCTTATTAGCACACCATAATGAAAATCAACTCAATAAAGTCCAATGATATTGTTGGGGATTGGATTGAAAATGAGATATCAGGTCTTGTAAATAAACTGTGGCATATCAAAAAGCCTATTACTTTCTCATAAGGAAAACTGGTTTCATTTGAAGATACGGGTATTTTGTGTCTTCTTCGAGGATGATTAATATGAAATGAAATACGTTTTTCATTAACAGGCATCAAAATTTATTCAATCAATTTCGTCAAATTTATAATTTCGTGTTCCTATCGTGAAAAGGAAATAACGAAAAGAAGGGCCCCTTTAACAAGAGTTGGTGAACGACTTTCAAAATTCATTCTTTTGCATTATTTATGTTTGTTTTCTTTCAACTTAACGTGTTTCTCAGCAGACTTGGTGTGAAATTCATTTCAGATCCGTTGAATTCAATATTTGGTGGAATTGCCCGATTTTCATTCCATTCTGCAATCTCATTATATTCTGCAGAAAAAGTATATTTATTATTTTCATTTTTCACTTTTATTGGTTATTGTGCTATTGAGGGAATTGCACTACATAATATAGGGTTATGGAGATAAAATGAATGTATTTTCTGTATGAGGGGAATGTGATTAAGCAAGAGTTCAATTCTTCTTTTGGTAGAAGCCACAATAAAATCGGATTTATCCATTGACTTTGATTTTTCAAATAAATACAGTTTTCTTATAGACAACTATGAAATTCAATATTTATTTTCGGAAAAGGGTAGTTTAATGAAAAACTTTGCATTGAAATTGTATTGATTTCAATTTCCCCAATCTCACAGGGTTTTTATGGACCGTTTTCACTAAACATTTGGAACAGGTTGTCCTATACGGTAGCTATACATGGAGTCGAAACTCAATCGCTGCCCTAAAGAAATGCACGCAAGTTCAAAAAATTAAGATAGTCGCCACAATAAGAAAGTTTGTTTATATTATTCACGTCTTGGGCTAATCAGCTGTGCTAAAGGCATATTTATATCTACTCGCTTATACAGGTAATTACTAATTCAGCTGATTGCTTATTTCAGCTACTGGCTTATTTATTTCATTATTTATTTTATCAATTGGGTTATTGAAAGCGAATAATCGGTGGTGTTGCTTTTTTTATTTTTTACTATATGTGTAAGGTAGAAATTGATAAATATTAAAGAACTATTTTATTTACCCATATACTACAATTTTCATTAGTTGAGGTTTGTGACATTCAAGCTTTTGTTATTACTCCACATAGGGAATGCTTATCGTTTATTTATTCATCTATTATGGCTTGAATAATATTACATAGTGAGACTGAGTCGTCCAATTTAATTTTTTGATAAATTAGTAGGTTTGTTTCTGCTTCATTAATCAAACCATTGCTTGTTACTGTGCTTTATCAAGTTGTTTTCACAGTCCACGGTTTGAAAATCACTTCGAAATAATAATATAGAATGATTTGTATTTGATTTTTTCAATGATTAAAGTTTTTATAGTATTACTGCTGGCTTTGTGATTTCAATTTTTTTTGTTATAGTTAGAGATTGAATTGGATTGATTTTACCTGACGCCGTTAATAATTTTCAAATCAGTTGAAATCGTAACGAACCTCCTCTTCTCCTCTGAAGCTTGCAGCAGATACCTATTCGTCATCTGACGGTAGCAATCTCGCAACTAGTAAATAATTTACGGTTGCATATTTTCTCTCCACAATAGGTATATGAAATTATGAATTTGATGACATTGATTAAAAAATGTTGATACCTGTTAATGAAAAACAATCTATAGGAAATAAATGATATATATGACACACAATGAGTTGAACATACTTGATTCATGAAATTTTCCAAAATGAAAAAATGGTTTGCTGATCGTGACTAAGTGTATGATATTTTTTTCACAATTCTGAAGAAATACTCCCAATAAGCAATAAAAACTAACGTTACTTTCAGAATTGAACATACGAATTTGTAAGGTTAATATTTATTTTTATGTTGTAAGGTAGACGTGTACGTCTACTTTACATCGAGCAAAACTAATAAAAAATATCTTCCAAACCTTGGTTTTCTCACTTCGGTTGAACTTCATGCTCATTTAAGTCAATTTCAAATTAATCTGATGAATTATGTAGGAACCAGGTAAACATATATTTGAGTAATTAAGATACTATATCACAAACTGACTATATATACCAACTTTCATGAGATAATGGAAATATTATTCCTGAAATCAAAAACCTTTGGAGAAATTACCCAGATTTGCTTGGACCGTTGTAAATTTGGTACCATCTCCTCCTGATAGAAATCAGTTCATTAGCCGAGTACTACAGAAACCGTAAAAGAATGTCTAACGCTCCACTTTCGCAAAAATAACTTTAGCGCGAAATATAATCTCACAAATTTTCCATGCGAAATTCTTTCAACATATTCTTTATGAAATGAGTTCCATGAAGAAATAACTGGGTGTCAGATTTTCTAAGTTTTTTCAATCTAAGGAGCCTTGCTGGAAAATCGACATATTTGAACTCAAATTGTGAGTCCAATAAATTCACAGTGTCATGTATAACTTGGGTAGAATTTCCAGTTATGGGTATGTCATTAACATATACTAGGAGCAGAATCAAATTGATGTATTTTTTCACATATAGGCAGAGTTCACGTGAATTGGATTCGAACCCAGATTTACATGAGTACACATCATGTGTTGAAAACCAATGATTTGGTGGTATTGCTAATCCATAAATTGCTTTTCTCCACTTACAAACGAACTTATTTCATCACAATTCACACCATCTGGAATACCAACACACTTTTTATACATATATACATACTTTTTCAATGCAGAAAAACTGTTTTTATATTCACTCGTTCTATATATAAATTTTTTGAAACTGACAGAGTAAGAAATAACTATATCAGAGACGGCAGGAGTAGGATATACTGTTTCTTTAGAAGTTTAGATTCTCTACAACCTACTACAACTAAAAGTGTCTTATAAATATCATGATCTTCAACTATGAATACCTATTTCAAAGGTATTGCTGTTACACCAGATTTCGTTGAAAAGATGTCCCAAACTTAATGTTGTTTCATGATGACAGGTTCTGACTGAATATTCATTTACTACGATTTGAGCATGAAAGTGCCTCTAAATAAGTTTTAGGTGTATTACTCGTACTATAGGTAAATTTCACTGTCAGATATAAATCCATGTTGACTCAAAATACAGGATTCTTTTGAAATCTTTTCAGTTTCTAAGTGATCACAACACAACACAACACTACACAACTGCCGCACTTTTCTTTATGCAATCGTTCAGTGATTTCAGTTTCTGTTACCAACTCTGAGGGATCGGAATTATGCTCTGTCACACTTTTCTGTAATAGATCTATCATTTTCTAAAATTACTTCGAAATCATCGCAAACATCAACTAGTGTTTTCACACGTGATCACAAGTGAAACTTTCATTGAACATGGCATTACAGGGATTAACAGGTATGTGTTGTTGGATCATTCTACTGGAACGTGAATTCATTTTTCTGCCTTAGGATATATTTTCAACTTCAACCTCTGCACGTGAACTGAACAGTTGGATATTCTATAGATTTTCTTGTTTTCACATCAGTTTTTCATAGGGAGTCAAGAAATCAACAGACGAGTCAGGTGTTCCATTATACAGATAACGTGCTACTGAGAATGCAAAACCACTCAAAAGGTGATTGAAAAACCTGATTCGAAGAGTAATGCACGTGCACGTTCTTAACTTGTTCGATTGAATCTTTCAGCAGTGCCATTATGCTCGTGCTGATGAGGTTCAACTTACTGTAAGTGTATGCCAAACTGTTCAAAAAATGTTTCGCAAGATTTACTAGTACTTAAAACCTAACTTACTGAACTGACCAGAATCAGAAAAAAGAGACTATAGTATTGTGGACCAGATTTCAAAAATATATTACTTTCTGACTTCAGTTTCATGAGAAAAAAATCTGAAAATATTGAGAATCAATCAGAACTGAAGCAAACTTTCTTCTCAGTGATATGTGTAAGAGGATTAACAGTTAGGATTAACAGTCTGTATGTGAAATTTAGCTATCTGCTCTATCATAGAGTTTCCAACAGGGTTTCTCTTCCATTTTTGAGTTTGAACAGGTAGAACATCTGGCTGTTGCCAAATTTTATATTAGTTGTCCAAATCACCGTACAACACTAGCCAACTTACTCAAATGAGAAGAAAAAATATGAGCCATCCTACGATGCCACATGCCCTCTTGGATTATCTTCTGCATTTTATTTAATGTTCTACGAATATTTCATCGCTTTCCTTGATGAACTGGTTTCAATTCAACAGTCGTTATTTCCTTATATACAGAGTTTTCAGTACAACTCAACCTTTCAAGTACTTTTGCAGTATTCGAACTGACAGGAACAGGAGTAATTTTAACATTTGAATCACAAATGTTGTTGTTGAATCACAACAAGCGTTCAGAACATATTCTCATAGTTATTCTGTATGATTCATCAGACACATGCAGCAGAGAAAGTTTTCTGGAAATAATGAAACCGTTATTAGGATTCATTACAATACTGGTTTGGAACTGAACATTGAATGCTCGAAAACTGAGAACGTTTTCTACCAAACCTGGCACAGGTACAGACTGAACATGTCCTAACTGTAAAATTTCGGATCATTTTCAAAGCTGTACAGAAATGGATGAAGCATCCTCTCCTAATGCAAATATGCGAAAACAACAGATGAAGGTTTATTATTAACCTGATAAATGAAACTAATTAAAACGGTTTATTGTATGATTTTCACTATAAAGGGTTTTTAAAAAACAATACAATACTATAGCTTTCTCAAGCTTGGAAAAGCTATTGTATAGCGAAACACGTGTCGCAGTTTTTTTAAAACCCTTTTTAGTGAAAATTATACAATGAACTGTATTAATCAGTTTCTCTATATGGATTTTCATCAACTGTCAGCCAGTTATATTCAATTAAACCTAATAAACTAATGGGACACTATGTGCATTCACTGCATGGTGAAAAACTATTGAAAAATTTTCGGATACAAAAAATAATGGATAATGAATTGAAACTTACTGGATTTCAAATCATGTAGTTTCTGGCAGAAGAAATGAAGTTGGCTATCATTCAGCTGCTTTATGAAAAAAAGACCACATTTCTTACATCGGCTTTTCATCAGCTGTCATTTTTTTTCACTAAAGTTCTCCTATGCTCTGTTATTTTGTACAAAAATCACAATAATTAGTACTACTCTATGCAAGACACTGAAATGGAACTATCAGTTTTCAAATCACTGTCAACAAAAAAATTTAGGCAAATTGAGCACGTAGTAGTGACTAAAGTATTTTCAGAATTCAAATCAGATTCAAAATTTTTATTACAATCTGAACACGCAATGTCTGATGAATCGATACAATTGTACTTACTCTTTTCTAAACTTTTAACATATCGATAATTAGCTAAATCAAGAAATGTATTTCTAACGAATTCAAATGTCCACATTTCTTCTAACAATGTAGCAACTGTTGTATAAATCCCCATGAATGGACGAATATGACGCACTCTATGTAGGAAATAAGGCACTGCAATCTTCGAAGAATTTAGCGGTACACCAAGCTCTTTGAACTGTTGGATAGCATTTTCAAATTTTGACTCAAAAGTAATGGGATTCATTTTTGGGTATAAAATAATTTTTCCAAAATCATCCAACAATTCCACTATTTTCTGGATATCTTTCATCCCAAATATTTTGACTAATTTTTGAAAGGCTGTAGCCACAGATGTCTCATAGGAGATCACAGTTCGTGGACCATTTTGAAGAGTTGCTTCTGAATATTGCGTGACCTGTGCATCATACATCCTCCCCTATTCACTTGGAAGAAACAATTTGCTGCTCCTAAGAGACAATGCAGAATCTGAGATCTATCTAGGGCCAAAATATCTCTTTCAACTCTTTGTTTCCATGAATGATAATTACGGTGTACTTTTATCATAACCTGACTTGCTTTTGAACAACGTCATTGGATACTTGATTTTTCGTTTCACTCAAATTTCTGTGACGTGTGACGGAGTTGTACTATTCATCTTTTTCGCTAATAATGATATGAACTGCAGGATAGAGAAAAAAGCTATCAGCGATTTCGGAAGTAGTTGGACACTCACCATATTTGAATTTCCATTATTTTCCTTGCATCTCCATCAAGCCCCAATAGTAGACACCGCTTTTGCCATTGTGGTACTAGGGAGGGTCAGGAATGCAATGTCTGAACATTGAGAGTTTTGCCCTTGTGCACATAAAACTTAAAAAATTGATGCATATAATAGATCAATCAATCAACGTAAATAATATTACTTTTCTCTGAAAATTATATTGAGAAATTGGAAATCTTCACAGAAATACATTGATTGTGTTAGCCCGATTTTTTCATTTATCACAATACGTGGAAGCAAATCACAAACTTTTCTGCTACTGTAGCAACAAACAATAGAAAAAGTTGGACCTTTCTTCATAGGAAAATTTTCGAGAAAATACCCAATTTTGCTTTATCAGTTTATCAATATTTTCAATTACTGGCTTTTTGAAACGAAATTTGAAACTGAATTAGTATTACATGATTTTCAAAGTATTCCTTGTATTGGAGTAATTATTTCGAATAATTTCGTTGATATTAGATGCATTTCATGATTAAAAACCCTTTCCCTAAAATAATCAAAGCATTCAGATACAAAATTTTAATAAGAGTTTGTCACATTTTTGCAATCGGTTGAATTTTTGGATACTCATATGATTTTTTTATGTGAAAACCCCACTTCGTCTGCGCAAATAAGTTTTCGTCAAAAGGTTGAGAGAAGTATGCCATGGACATCTTCTGATAGAGCACAACAAAACATGTTCACCGTGAAAAACGGGTATCACCAGCAAAAGATCGTGAATGGGGAATGTTAAGCCGTGCAGCGGAATAATACGTTAATAGCGTGCTTTTGTTCCCGCGAAAGCTCCAATTTATCATCTGAAAGTTTTGTATGGAAGTCGGGACATATTTTTTCAGAACATGAATTAAATACTTTTTCCTCATTATGAAATGTGGAAAGTTTTCGCATTGCTGATGAACTGAGTTGGGCTAGAAGTATACAAAAAAAAACAATTGATGATGTTTGCTCAAGATAGCGTTTAAACTGAAAATAATGGCAGTAACGGAAACGAAGTTATTTATATGAAATATTATATTATGCATTCCAAACGTTAAAGCTCTTCTCTTTCACTATGTACTTCATAGTCCTATACAGTGTGGTCTTTCTCACTAGAACTCTAATCAATTAGGTTATTCCTGACATTGACTAAAGTGATTACCATTCGCCACATTAGAAAACAGATTCAAATGGGGTGTGGATTTCAAATATATTCAGTCATCTGGTATATTTGAACTTATTAATTTCTAAGCATTCCAAAAGATTGAGTTCCAAACCTTACTTCTCGAAATAGAATACTTAATAGTCATTGTGGAACTTATGCTCCTCTGTCGAAAAATGATTTGCAAACGTAAAACATTCAAGAAACCAGTTTCTGAGAAACAGCTTTTAACGTTGGGCCAACATAAAGTTTTGGAACGAACCACGAGTCAACTCATATGTTCCTGATTTATCTGACATTGAAGTTTCCAATGAAGTGCCAGCCAGTTTTACGGTTTTTATTTCCAGATCAGTCCCAGTACCACTCTTGGATTCGTCAATACTCCGAATGCTGCCTGGATTTCTGTGAGGAAAAAAATTATTCATTTCGTTGAGGCCTCAACCTTGGTGTTGTTGCATTTGATGTCATTTATGATCTAGATTTCTTGCCATGCAGTGTATTTCGGCTCCGATACCATGTTCGGTTTTACACTCGTCTGTTCATCAAGTATTTCTGCCAAGCACATTTTCGAAATAACCTTTCACGGTTTGTAACACTTATGACGTGATTTGTATCGAAGATGTGTATTGATGTCATGCAGTGCGTAAATAGAGTTGATTACTATTCGTATAAAACATGAATAATTTCGTGTGATTTCAATTGAAATTGAATTAAGACGTTTTTTTCTGCTCCAGAAAAAAAAAATGAAAACAGCTATACAGTGTCACCATTGAAGTGCGCACCATATGGGAAACTCTTTTTTTCGGAAAGTTTCAATGAAGTTTAACTTCGGCACTTGTTTGTGCTTTAAATTTAACTCAAAATGATGCGGCCAACTGCGACCCACTGACGTTCAG
>WOGM01000964.1:0-10836 GCA_015342125.1 Leptinotarsa haldemani | reverse complement strand
ACCAATATTTAACAGACATGCGCGTTGACAACGATTTGCTAACTGTTGGAAATCTGTTTGTGACTCGAGGTTGGAACGAACCTATGTTGTCAACAGTTAATGGTAGAAATACAGGGTTTGTCGAGGGGAAAGTAAAATTTTCTGGAACAGTGAATTTCCTCAAAAATAGTGGTGGTTCGTTTTTGAATTCAGTGGTTGTGTATATTAAAGATCAAGCCAGAGTCTTTGAAGGAATATAAAAGTGAGTCTGGTGACTTTTCTTTTTTATTCTGAGTTATTACATGTTTTTCTTGCCTCCCCTTGAACAGTAGCAGTAGTAGACATTCGCTTAAATCGCCTTGGGGATTGAGTTCCCGGGTCCCTCAGATGGGATTCCACCAGACATTAATATGTGTAAGATTAATCTAATAGATCCTGCCCAATCTCTCCGTATTTCTCTTCACCAACTTTCTCCCTTGCATAAGAAAGCAATAGCCAACTTGGAAAATGAATTGAATATTTCATGCACACAATTCAAACAGGAAAAGGATGTTTTGATAGAAGCTGAAGAATTGATGAAGATACTGAATTTAATAAAAAGCCGAAAAACCTCATACCTACATATTTATTGATTTTGGCCTTTCTCAGTCATTGGAGAAAGTACCAATACAACAAAAACCTATCCTGTGGATTTAGCAATGATTGCTAATGTCAATAGTATCTGGTGATATCGAATAGGAGTGACAATCACCATCTCTAGGGAGGCAAATTCATTCTTACTAAATCAAACTTTTCTCCATCAGGGTTGCAGAGCTTACATTTTTCAGTGACTACTCACAATGAAAGGCATTATTAGGGACGTTGGACTCACATAACTGCTGAAGAGTTCTATAAAAATCATTGACATTCAGCGATTGAATAGAAAACTAAGATCAGGCGATAAGGTTTCACAAGTATCTTTTTATAGTGTAGTAGTGACCTTTGAAGGTCATGAAAGACCTGATACTATAAAGTCATTTTCATTTATCTCGATAGTTGATGCCGATATCACTCCAGTCTTCCAATGTGCGAATTGCTTTTGGTTTGGTTATTCTGTTTATCTGTACACAGTAAAGTTACGCTGTTCCAGGTGTTAGGAAAATCACTATTGTTGTAATAAACCTATAAAATGTATCTTTTGTAATGGTCTATATGAAGCAACTGATCTCAAACATAATTTTCACAGAAATGCATACTCTTCTCCTGACCTCTCAAGCTCTTCTCCAGCTTCTTCAGATGCCAATAATCCGGAATCTTACACCAGGGTGGTAAACATCACAAACCAAACACTATAGAAAGACCCACTTCAGGATACGATGTTACCTAACATAGAGAAGCAGTACTCAGCTATCTGTAAAGTGCTTGGTCCAAAGTAACTAGTACAAACATTTCTACCAAATTGTACTATTTTTCTATACAAACAAAACAGTATATTTTGGGAGTTGTTAAAAGTGGTAGAGCTAGTGAGTGTGGACTCCTAGTCATACGCATTTCATGGTAATGAAAAGACGGATAAACTTACAGTACTGGAAAGAAATGCCTGTCTCACTCATCTACCTGAATTATAGTGAATTCTATCCTCATCTCAAGTAGGAGCTCTGGACTGCCAAGTACAAGGGAATTGGACTGTACAGTTACTAACTACTTTTCAGCTGAGTTTCATTGTCTGACCAATGAACATCTCCATAAAATAAAATTAAAAACCATGATAGTTGTTACTGTAGTCCGCTTCAATTGATAGTGGTTTAAACTTAAATGCATAATTTGTGCATCATTTTGTGGTAGTCAAGTACTGAGTGACTAATGTCTAGTTACCCAAATTGATATTTATATTACAGACTGGATTTCTCATTTTTTCCCAAGTGGGGATGGATTGTGCTGTCCAGATTCACTTTACTGTGACCTCAGTTGACTCCTGAAAATGCATATATATATATATATATATATATATATATGGAATCGAAGTCAATGACACATTTTTTATATCATTATTCCATTCATAAAGAGCTCAGTGGGCGGTCTTTGCAACTTAGTGCCCACTTGATTGGCTTCAACATGAATGCAGCAAATACAACTGTGGTTTAGCTTCACCATTAGCTTACCCAGTTTTCAAAATATTATATTTGGTCATTAAATATAGAGTGGCACTGTTGCTATCGACTCATGCCCGAAGACGGGCAACATTGCATTTCTTTTTTGAAATTGATATATGTCGTTTCTTTAATAATTATGTCACTTTTTTTTCCTTGAGTAATGTTACGAGATACAATTATAGATCGTGAATTCAAAACGCATTCTTATTCAAAACGTTGCAACATATAGGAATACTTTGAATTGGCTTAAATATTGTTACGTTTCCTATTAACATACATAGAGGTAAATCTTCATCAGTGTGTGTGCAGAGTGAAATGTCTCAAAATATTTATAGTTTACCTAAAGTAATTTTTTGATGACTTTTCCCACAACAGATATAATATTGTCTCCAAATTAGCATCATCAGGAGATGACTAGAACTCTCGTCTCATCTCTCAACTCTCATTTTGGGTCGTAGGTTCCAATTCTATCTAACAAGCCAGTAGAGATAAATATGTTATTGATATTAGTAACCTTTATGATTTGATTTATACCAATAGCCCAATATCTCAGAAGATTGCAAGTGATTCTGCCTAGATACCTAGGTCGAGACATTCCATGTGAGCATGTGTCATACATTTAAATACAAAAATCTTCATCACTAACCCACTGTCATCATACCAGATTATTTAGTCCCAGCATGATGAAATTATCAACATAATAATATAATCCAGTAACTCGAATACACTTTATCAGTCTATTGAAAACACTTGTCCCTCACCAGAACAAAAATACGGGCTCTTGATACGCTAACCAAATTAGCATCATTAGGCATAGTATTTATTGTTCTGGTAAAAAAAGTGAATTCATTTTACCCCAGAGATTCTTGATTCTACTGATATTTTTTCAGATTACTGAAGTGAAGAAACCTTTGTAATAATTTTTGGAATGGTCAGAATCTGTGCAGCAAAAAACTGCAGTAACGCATCAAATTCCACTAAGAAACATACTTTTTTCAAGTTCCCAACGGATTTAGAAAGGTTGGTGACTAAGTAAATCATTTTCCAAGAAATTAATTTTCAAAGTTGCGTATGTTGAAGAGAACTTGAAACCCCACAGCTCTTTCTATGGAAAAATTTTAATAAAGTAGCAGATATGTTTTGTGTATTTGTCAGTTGAAATTATCTAGTTCGTTGTGACAACTGTCTGTCATAATTTGGTAAACCACTTACTCATCCCTCCCCCCTTTTCACACTAATACTTTTGATACTGTCAGTTCCATAAATCAGATATTTCAAACTCAGTTTTACAAGTAAAACTTCATATTGAGATTTTCACTGGACAGATTGCAAAACCTCGTTTTTGTAATACAGTCCAGTAAAATATAAGAAAATAGGCTTTACTGTCCTAAGTCCCTATTAGAGAGAACAAAATCCGGGCTAGTAGGCCGTGGTCGAATAAAACCTGAAGTACCAAAGGCAGACATCATCAGTGGTATGTACGATTACTGTGAGGACGTTCTCGGCCTACCAGCCCGAATTTTGTTTCTTTTAATCGTTCAGTGAAAATCTCACAATAAAGTGTTACTTAAATAATATTAATATTAAAAAAATCTGATTCCCTTTTTTTAATTTGAATTCTCATGGGAGATAGCACTACTATCATTCCAAGCATGAAGATATAAAATTTTTAGTCATCGGTGATATGTATCGGCAACTGATATTTGAGAATTTGAATGGAAAAAAAGATGAGTGTGCTGTCGTTTGTGAAGCAAAATATTAGATCTATGTCCACAACTAGCTGGATGATTTCAACCATTTAAACAAAAATAAGTTTAAATATTCATAATGAATACATAAAACTGTTTTACAACTCGCACTTGATGTTTCAATAATGATTTCTTTATACTACATTACACATCTTTGTCAATATTGTAAAAGAAGACATTTTCTTGGAATGTTATGGCTATTTTAGTTGACATTATGTGAATATTTTCAAATTGCATGCGCCTATTTTTTGTGATACATGTTAAATATTTTTTCTTACACCCCACATCTTTTTTTTTTAGGGCAAAACAGTGGCTTGCAATTTGTAAAAATGAAGTGCAGCAAACAAAGTTGAACCAAATATGTAACAATTATAATCATTTTGCTATATGCGATGTTCATTTTGAACTATGTATGTTTAGTAATTTAATGAAAAATAGGCTCGTATCGAGGGCTGTGCCAACTATTCTTCCAAAAACTGATTCTACTATGGAGGACGAGGTCGTTTCGAGAGCTTTGCCAACCATTCTTCCAGAAACAGATATTCCCATATTTCATTCGTCTGAGAATGTTCACATACTGGAAGAATCTATTACTATTAAGGAAGAGCCAATATCTATCAGCTGTTCTTCCATTAAAACAGGTTTGATCAAATTGACTATCACAATAACATAAGATAATTTTTTGAATAAAAGTAAAATTTTTACACGAAATTGTAAAAAAATGTTGAAGTACTTGTATACAAAAATCTATTGATCTGCTGAGGAAAAGTTAGCTCTTTTGTGTTAAAGTAGATTAAGTTTTTATCTAAAAAAAAACAAGTATTTTCTTACTTTTATTCTGTCTACTTATTTCAGTTGAGTATTCAATGACCCTAACCCTGATTTATTAATATATAACATATTCTTCGATCTCTTTTGGAAACGAGTTCAAATTCAAATTGATTTCAGTTGATGCAAACTGTCAATGGTAGATTTATTAAAAATTCAATGAATTTATTATGATTCGAATTTGAAATTTCATTCACTCTGACACTTCTTTACTCCCAAACAAAATAATTTGAGTCTACTAAAAATGTCCTCAGTATTTTCATGGTTTAACTATGGTGACTCAGTATATGAAGTTATCGTAAATAAAACCCATGAAAATCGAATTAAAAATTTCAAAATTTCTCTGTTGCTAGACTCAGAAAATATATTCATAAAACGAATAAAATGTCTGAACCAAAGTAGTTGTTTTGGATAGCAGTTGAGGGTTTATTAATACCCTCAGAAATCCTTTTACCGCAGGAGACTTTTTTATTTTTTCATCAGTTTTAAGAAGTGCTATATTGAAGACAATTTGAAAACAGACGCCAACACGAACGATTGGTAGTATGTATAAGTATGGTTAGCAATTTTTTTCGCTCGAATTTGAATAACCCTATATACGTGGACTGTTCAAAAAATATGGTGAAATTAAGCTAAGCTTAATTTCACAATCTTAAATTGAAACATTTTTTTTAATTTGAAACTAGATTATTCTTATTCTTCACGTGACACTCATAAAAGGAAGTGTGTTTTTTTAATAAATGTTTGTCTGAAACGTATTTCATGGCCTCGTGTATATACAGTCCTATGACTGAAAATATTCCCTTCCCCTTCATAACTGGCTTACAGCTTTCATCATTCCTCATTGAGAATGTACTTTTCAAACTTTTTTTTCAATAAGAACTCTTGACACGTCGCATTGTTTGAACTTTCCCAGAATATTATGCCATATCAGAGTTGAAATACAACGTATCATGGTAGTCATTTGGAGCTGCCTGAATCTCTAGATTTTGTCTTAACATTTTCAAGGTATATCAATGCGTTGAAAGACTTATTACAATCAGATCAACATGAGATTTCTAGTAAAGTTTGTGATCCAATTGTGAACCAGGAAATATAACCTTTAACGATTCAATTTCAATTCTGTTAATATCTGAAGAAATAGGGTAGAATCCTATAGGGTAGAATTTCTATTGAAATTTAATATTTGTGTTAAGTGCCGTTTTCTATTTCATGAGAGAATCTTATGATGAATACTATCGAAAGGTTTTGAGAGGTCCAAACACATTGTCATAGTATTTTTCCTTTAATTCGGTGAATCATGTATATGGTGTTCGCCGAAAAAACGTATCTACATAGTGTGTCAAAAAATGAGTTTCACCTTAACGATGGTTTCAGACACTTGAAAGCATGCTCTTTCACGTGAACTTCGTCAAACTTGCGAAAAAAAATTGTTTCCGCCTTTACTTAGTAATTGTATGTTCAGAGTCATTCGCCAAAAAAACTACAGGTGTAGGTACGACATATTCTTCAAGATCTACCATGTTGATGGAGAATTATTCAGTGGTGTATCATTCAAATTCTCCACAAACTTATATAGCATACTTCATTTCACACAATTTTCTTATGTAATATTTGAACTAGAACTTGCAGAAGATTCATTTTCATTACATAACGCATCATATATATCCCATTAACCGCTTCAAACTCGTTACTAAAACCACTTGATAATAATATAATAATAATAATAATATATTTATTTCAAATAGACATCCTATTAGAAAAAAAAAATAAAATTGGATAAACAAAGTCCAACTTCATAACACTAGAATAGTATGCTCGGAATTATCCAAGCATTCAATAAATAGAAAAAATAACAATGTAAATTACAAGTAGATATAGTAGATATAAGTAGATATATATGTTATTATAATATCAATGTTAATGTGGATGTAGTATCTTCAAATGACTAGTAAGTCCTTTTTTGAATGTCATAATGGATTGACTTTGTTTTATTTCAAGTGGGAGGTTATTGTAGTCCAATAGTCCTTTATGGAATATGGAATTCATTGATCGTGTAAAGTTCAACCATGGTACATATAAATTAGAATTCCCCCTAGTTGGGTAATTATGAATTTGGTGAGGGAAAACAATACATTGGTCAAAATATGGGGTGCATTACCAGACAATATTTTGAAGATGAATACCGTGGTAGAATCGTTACTCACGATGAAATTCTCACGAAAATTACGAAACAGAAAAATAACTGAAGCTACAGCCACACTAAAACGACAATAAACGTCGCAGGTTGAAGGAATGACGACACATATACCCAGACCAATGATATCAAGATTTTACGCTCCACTGAAGGTGTGTTCATAGTAGTAATACACTGCAAAATTTTAAACGCGTTTTTCTTGAAAACTTTTTTTTATTCACTATATATCTGTTATTGGCGAACACTATATATTTCTACCAGAGCTTGGTACATTGCATTTATTGTGGAGTATCCTTTTCTAAGGCAATTTTGACAGCCAGATGTGACAAAAGTTTTCTTTAAAAATGAAATTTTCTTATTTGTTTTGAAAAGATTCCATGATTACAGTGACCAATGAAATTATTCTAGCAAGAAAACCTTCTACCGGTAGAAGTTGTGAAAAAATTGTTTTCAACGTATTTATATTTTCTAAATATTTTTCCCTAGAAATTAAAAAAGAATGTCCAGTGGAAGATTTTGAGGATCATGAAGTGAAAAGCTGTCCAAAGCAAAACAATTGTCAAGAGAACATCTCAAACGCCTATGAAACTGATCCACAATATAATGAAAAACAAGAGTCAGATTCACCTAGTCAGATTCAACATAGAAAATTTGAAACTGTATCGTGTCGAATATGTTTAGTTGCACTGGATCGCAAGAAAAGCGCTCCTCTCTCGGACAAGTGTCATCCTAAGAAAACCATAAAGCAAATGATAAGATTTTGTATACCTCATATAGTAAGAAAATGTTCTGCAATAATTTGAATGGTACTTATATTTCATTTTCGTAGAATTTTAGACTTTCGGACAAGCATTTCATCTGTAGAAAATGTCTGAAGAATCTGAGATTGTTCGTTAAATTTATCGAGGATTTTTTAAAAGTGGAGGAAATTTTGAAGGAAAGAAAACAAATGAAAGAAATTGAATTCATTGAGGTTCCAACCGTTACGTTCACTAATGATGAAACATCAGCTGATGTACAATCTAAGCCTGCAGTAACTTTAGAACACGATTTTTCCAAATTAGAAACAAGATCTGCACCAATAACAGTCGAATCGAGTCCAATGACAATCAAAAGAGAAATATCAGACGATAATAAACTTTTGGGAGAAACTCCAACCATTATTGAAGACATTACTGCTACCCAGTATATTCCTCATAAAATTGAAAATACCTCACTAGAATATTCTTGTAATATGTGTAACAAAGTTTACCTCGAATCCAATAAATTATATGATCACCAAAAAAAGATTCATGGAGTTGAATGTAGCGCTGGGTACGATTGTCACAGTGGCAGTTTGCAATTCGCAAACAAAGATATGGAATCACATTGGTATATGCACATTGGTTATTGCCAACACTGCCAAAAAAGGTGATTATTATTTTTCTGAGATTTTTATTTTCTTAAATGTATCATTTTCCAGTTTTCCAGCTTCATATTCAGAAAGCTGTAAATGTAAAGGACTATATGAAAAATCTGATTCACAGGATGAAGAAATTAATCAAGATGTTGATGGACGTGAAATCGATCAAAATGAACCAAAATATGTTTGCGAAATTTGTGGTATGTTGATTTTAAAAATAGTGGATGAATCTCTAGTTGCTAGCTTTATTTGTATTTATCAGATTATAATTCATATTCTAAGAAAATGAAATCATTGTGAGATGAAGGTGGGTGAGTATCGTATATGATAACAATTCAAAGAATTAATTTTTCAGGACGCTGTTTTAGTCTATCAGATTTGGAAACTCACCTAAGACTTCATGTTGAATCTAAAAGTTTTGCATGTGATAAATGCTCTAGATCATTTAAAACAACAAAAATTCTCAATTTTCATAAATTGTATACTCACGACAAAATCAAATCTAAATGTAAATTTTGTGGAAGAAGAATGTGGAACTCTATGTTAATGAAGCATTACAAGTAAGTTATAATAAAAATAACCAATTTTTACTGAGTTTGAATGGAACATTTTGTTTATGATTTAATTAAATTCAGGGCAAGATTTATAAATAGTTCATACGCTCCTGGGTCCAAGAGTTTATGCCGCCCCCTTCAAACTATTACAAGAGGCCTTTAATAGATCTGAGGCAATTGCTCTACCCCATTCTCTGAGGGTTTACTCCTATTATTAATCATTTTAAAACTATATGGGCCGTTTCTTTTATCATGTGGTAACATTGCTATATTCAAAAACGTAACAGATACGAAGACGATTAAATAGGAAAAAAGGTTACTGTCATCGAGAACAATACAAAGGTCGAAGAAAATTTACGGGGACTCTCGCCTTTCTTGAGTTATAAATTCACAATCCAAAGGTATATCACATTTGATATTTTTATAGCGTTTCATTTGAAATAACCACCACCATCAGTGAAAACAATCCAAACAGAAAAACAATTAATTTTATCATGAACTCTTGGGAAAAATGAAACCAATACGGAAAATCAAAACTATATGGCAATCTATATTAAATGCTCAAATTGACGACCTCTTTCTTGAATGCACACAAGTTGTTGGTCCAAACAATTTGTGTGACAATTTTATAGCATAATAGTTGTATTACTAATATATGCATCTCTTATTTATTTGTAAGTAGCCATCAAATTCATTAAATAGAAAATAAAGATACATTCCACTATTCACATGATCATCGTAAAAGAAAGGGCCAAGGATGTTTGTTCCCACAATTCTCAACCAAATATTTATTCTGAACCTTTCCTGGAAATTGGTTTCCAACTGTATTACTCCACCTATAATGGATATTTCTGTTAAACCTACTAGTATATTACAAAAACACAACTATTTGGGAGAATGAAACATTAAAAAGCGTATCAAATAATTAATGCAATCGATATAAAAAATTTTTATTGACCAATCCGATAAGTCCGATTCTTCCTCGCTTCCACTATCATCGTAGCTGTCAGTATCACTGTCTGAAGGTTTGTTAATCGAATTACACAAGACATTTTCTACTTGTGTTGGAGTAGAACTTCCTAGCAACCATGTTGGTTTAAAGAAGCTATCTAAAAGAAGCCAACTATTATTTTCAGCACCAAACTTTAAACAGTGAGACTCAGTGGCATTGAGCCACATCGAATTAACAAAAATGGTTCGTACCATTTTCTGTTTTATGGATTAGCAGCACGGTAAAATATGAGTCGTATCACTGGTACTCGCCGCCCTTGTCTAACGTTAACGAGTGATGTCGTGCGCTGTCTTTCACTTCAACTTTGATATCCAGCTATTTCAACTGCTAGCAACTCTATAGTTTGCTGCCATTTTTTCACAAGCAGCAGTATATTACCATATTAAGAAAACATAGTGTGGTATTTCGTTTAAAATATAAGTGAACGAAATCTTCTTCCAAAAATTAATTCACATTTTTCTAATTAAAAATATTTGCGGACCCTTTTTAACTGGTACCATGTCATAAATGTATTCTCGTATTCATAAATGTATGTAAAAATTTAAGTTTGATTACCTATACTACGAATGAAGTAATTTTGCAGCGGGACCTGTCCTAACCAGAGCTTCATAAAGATGTGGAGCCTCACAGTGGTTAAGGGCGCCATTTTATTAGATTCAAACGAGAAAAGCTCCATTCAGCCCTTGCAAAAGTAACCGGAACGGTTAACAAAATATTATTGATAAATTACTAACAACACCGACAGACACTACAAGGAGTTAGTCCAATGTCAGATCTTGTTATTTAAGAAAAGATTATTTAACTGAATCCTTCATCCAAATAGCGACCTCATTCCTTTTCATAAATGCTCAACAAAATATATTGGCTAAGTGGAAGCCACTCATATGGAGAGTATTTAGACTGTCATTTAAGATTTTATCTGCGGAAAAATTCCTACTGAGCTGAATTTTGGTATACACCTTCATTATGGCGTTTTAATGAAGA
>WOGM01000963.1:0-10836 GCA_015342125.1 Leptinotarsa haldemani | reverse complement strand
AAGTGTTTATAAAATATCCAACAACCCCTCATGGTATTCGCTTCTCAATTTACTGTACAGGATAAGGATAAAAGGAATTCCCAACCGACCACACCCTACAAGGATGACAGGTGTATTAAACACCATTATTGTTATATTAAAAATACGTTCAAATTATTTTCAAAACAAACGGACTATATATAATGTGTACTCAGAATGCGTACGAATTGATTGTTGATTGTTGATTCTTTGCATCACAGGTTAGCAAATACGAGGGTAAAAAAATATTTTGTAATAAATGTTTGAACCATTTTCATAATGGTCAAAATTGAATGTGAACATATTGTTTTATGTGAGAACACGAAACACTCAATGAAGTATATTACTTGGAATGTTCTTATGATGATGATGACAGTTTGTCCAGAAACACTGAAAAACAGTTATATCGCTATCATGAGTGAAGAATGACCCTTTGTTCGAACAAGTACTTCTGTACAAAATATCCCAAAGTGTTTATAAAATATCCAACAACCCCTCATGGTATTCGCTTCTCAATTTACTGTACAGGATAAGGATAAAAGGAATTCCCAACCGACCACACCCTGCCAGATTGCTCCGACAGACAACATCTCGTACAAAATGAATAAAAAAACAAGCGAAAAAATCATCATAGACAATGAGTTTCACGAGGGAGAGAGAGAGAGAGAAAAAATATACATACCTTGTTTGTATTTTTTTGTTTCATCTCAGACCTCAGACCATGTTTTTTTTGTTTACTCTAGATTTTAGATACAGCATGAAGTATGTTTTTCAAGATATCCCACAAAATTTCTTCTATGTTATGTTTTTCCTGAAAAATATAACAAAATGGTGTTTTCCAAAGGGTTGGGTGTAAAAACAAACGAAGCAGCCCCAATTCAAAAATATCCTCTTGTGAAAACACCCCTGAACTTTCCTCTCCATTTACATATAAATTTTCGATAAAAATATATCACCATCAATAAAATACTGAATTTGAAATAAATAAATCCCCCTCATCGTAATTATACCCCAAACATATATAGATACCAAACAAAAAATGATCTATTGAAAATACAACAAAAACTAAATCGGCGTCTTGATAACATCTAAACAAATTGATTATTAGTGAAAAGAATTGAAAATTTTCCGATAAAATTTCGATTTGTAAAAGAAATTCACACTCTGACATACTGTATGAAAGTAAAAGTTGTACTGTGACAATAAACAATAACTTTCAATTCCCTACATAGGAAACTAATTGATATATCTTAGAGTGTGTGTGGGGGTAGTTTGTAAACATATTTTGAAACAAACACATGTTGTGTATAATAATTTATATAATAATTAAAACCACAAGTAAATACACACAAAATATTTTGAAATTATACAAAGTGTTAAAAACAAAATGTGATTGCAGCATATTGTTTGTGATGATTTAGTAGTAGGTATATCTAGCTTACCCCAAATAGTGTGGGGCTACATGTCCATATTTTTCAACCTAAAAAATAGGTTCGATAATTTTAACACACACACACTTGTGTAAAACTCACAGTACATAGCAATTGTCTTTGAATTTACAAATATGGTTGGCAAAAGTTTGTTTTTTTCGAAAGCGTTTCTTACACAAGGGGCATCTTAAATGTTTTAAGATGTGCGCCGACTGTTTCCCTATTATTGGTGAATTACAATAACAACATAAGGTTATAACTTCCTCACGAACCAAACGAAGCATTTTATTGTCATAAATTTAAAATGTTGGCTTTTCCCAACTATTGGAGAACAACAAACAAATGATTTTTATTATCAAAAAAAGGAGAAGGAGGAGAAATAGATAAAGATTTGTGGGGATATGTAGTGACAGTTTGTGAAAAAGTGGAAGTTGTGGTATCAGTGTGTAAAAAAACAAAAAAATGTTTACTGTTGTGTTATGAATATTCAATAAAAACCACAACCCTACTTTGGTGACAAAATGTGGACAAGGTGTTATTGTTGGTGGTTTGTAGCATGTGTAATAATGTTTTTTTGTTTTTTGTTGACATGAAGTAAGTATTTTGAAACGTTCAATCATTAAAAACTTAGTAAATTATCAAGAAAATATAATAAAATAAAGATGTTATATATTTATTGCTATTGAATTTTGTTACAAACAGCTGGGGTGTATATTTTTAGAAACCCCAACCCATTGGAGATTTATCAAATTATGAATTATGAAAACATGATATTTCGTTGAATAACAAATTTTCAGTTCATGGATACAGCTAACGCCAATACCATCACCACCCCCAACACCATCAACACTCCAAACAGTTAGAGAAGAGGAAATTAATACACAAAATGACTACGACAATGATGGTGCTGTATTTTTTAGACATTATAGGTCCTCCAGAGTTATACGAGTTAGTTGAATCAATTAATTTTGTTTCATATTCACAATTTAAAATTTTTTCAGTTCACAAAACTCATTAACTTTATCTGAAACAAGTCCTGATGAGATATCAATAGTCGTTGTGACGTGGTTCAAGGAAGACCATGAAGAGTATGGAAACGTTGCTCATGGGGAAGACGTTTTGGAGGTGGTGGGATCCCCAGGACTATATAAGTTAATAAATAATCGTCAACAACTGAATTTTATATTAACAATTTGATTTTTTTCAGTTTATCAACACCCCCTTCGCAAAAAAGCCGCGAAGAACTTAGTTCTTCTTCTTTATACCTTAATCCTTCAAACCTATCCTTTTTCATCCTTTTTGTTCCCCAGTACTCCGATAGATAAGTGTTGTAACGTTCTTGTCGTATCTATCGTTACGGATAAATAAGGATTAACTCCTTATTCATCCAATTAATAAAATAGTGATCAAATAGTGTTTTTCCATAAAAAATATTAAATTTAAACATTTATGAAATTTGGAAATATTAATGAAATGACAATATATTTTATCAAAAAGCGAAAAGCATTAATTTGGACGAAACAGTTGGCTTTTTATTTTCAATTATGTAATTGCGGTATTTACCCACTTCATTTAATCAGTACACGCATAAAAATATTAAATTTGAACATTTATGTATTTATAAATGGAAAAATTTTGGGAATATTGATGAAATGACATTATATATTTTATCAAGAAAATAACAAAATATTTACCTTTGAATTTGTCGTAGTATTCACCAGGATTTTGGTGGAAAAAACCCCTGTATTCCCTCATAATGGTTTCTGGTCTAGAGTCATACCTAACTTTTTTTGATATGACCACACCTTGTGTTTATAATGAACTCGTCGTACCGGAACTATGGCAGAATTACCCACTTCCTCCATAATGGACTGTTCCAACACCCAACTTTTGATGTAACCACACCCTGCTTGATAAACTCGTCCAGAATCTAAAAACCACAACACAAAATGAGTTTCTGAAATTTATAATCAATTACACAAACAACTGCATAATATTTTCCTGAATAAATTCTAGAGAATATTTTATCGCAGTAAAATCACAAGTGATAACTCGAAGTAGCTTGCCTACGATGCGAGAATCGTTTCAAAACTCAGCGATAAATATATGTACGAAAAACAATAATTATTCGAAAGTGCCAGACTTTTTGGTTTTCAAAACAATTTTTGAGGAAAATAATCACTTACAGTATCTTCTGATAAGATCGCGCACGACAAGTAAAATTTTTAATTTTCTCAAAATTTCCAAAAATAGAGAAATTTTTAATTGTGAAAAAACACAGCGAAGAAAATCCGTAAATTCAATTTAACGGGTAGAACTCTAGAATTTAAACTTAAGCCTGCACCCAAGGATGTAGACCCTCTCATTTGGGTGAAAAAACATCATAAAAGTTCAAAAAGTAACACAAGATGAGGAATTCACGGACCAAGTCGGTTTTACGTTTTGTTCGAAAGAGTTTAGCCGCGGCGAAGGATGGTTACAATTCAGGCCCGTATCCGAAGTATCATTTGAGGACATATGGAATATGATTTGTTCTGTTTATCAGTCAAACTCAACAAGACTAGACGCTGAGACATTTTGCCTTGGAGCAACAATCGTGAAAATGTCCAAAGGTCAAGGAAAATATAATACTTTCGACGAAGAATGTGCCAAACGCCAAGGAATTATAGTGATTAAAAATAATGACCATCTTTGTCTTGCTAGAGCTTTGGTGGTTGCTAAAGCATATGCAGACAAAGCCTCAGATAAGAAAAAAATCCGAGAAGTCATGAATGTGCAAACACACCGTACGCTGGAGTTGTTGGAGAAGAGTGGCGTGGAGATACCTAAAGAGGGCGGCGGCATAAACTCGAAAAAATTCCAGGATTATTTGTCAGATTACACAATCACAGTATATGAATATGGAAATAAAGGCCGAAGTGTTATTTACGAGGGTGTTGGCGGGGCTAAAAAATCAACATCTTACATCACGATAACCACTACAATGTAATAGTTTCGCTAACTGCTGCATTCTGTTGTAACTACTACTGTGAAGCATGTCACGTACCCTTTGAACATAAGGAAGAACACAAGTGTAACAAAACTTGTCCAGCGTGTAAGCAATCACCACCTTGCCACAACGGAAATAAAATATTATATACCGTCTGTAACAGAGGTTTTAGGAGTCAAAAATGTTTTGACAATCATAAAACTGCCAAGATCTGTGAACAGATAAGGTGTTGCGAAAAGTGCCTCAAAACGGTTCCTAAAAACAGACAGCATGTTTGTGGGGAAATTTTTTGTAAACTATGCAAAGAATTCAAACCTTCTCCACACAAATGCTTCATGTCTGTAGATAATGGAAAACCATCAATGTCAAGAGTACTTTTCATATTTTACGACCTGGAAAGTACTCAAGAAGAAATATTATCAGATGGATCTTTACGTCATAAACCCAATTTGTGTGTATATCAACAACACTGCGAAAATTGTCTGGGTACAAACATAAAAGTATGCTGTTGTGGTGTCAGAAAACAAGTTATATGATAACCAATTCCTTTTGAACTATATTCTGACTTCCACAAATCTGAAACCAGAGTCGATAACCCAGGGAACGAAACTGTTGTTGATGTCTGTAGAAAATGTGAAATTTATTGACTCGCTCAATTATTTCCCAATGCCTTTAGCTAAATTACCCAAGGCTTTTGGGTTGGATGGTGTGAAGAAGGGATACTTCCCACACCTTTTCAATAAAGCTGAAAACTGGAATTATATTGCACCATTACCTGCTCTAGAATATTATGACCCACAAGCGATTAAATATACAACCAATCTCGAAGAAGACAAGGACCCTAAAAACAACTCATTGAATGGCACAAAACAATTATCTGAACAAGGTTATGTCTTTGACTTTCAGAAAGAACTGGTGGAATATTGTCAAAGTGATGTGGATATATTGTCTCGAGCATGTCTCAAGTTCAGAGAACTGATGATACAAGAAGGCGGCGTGGATCCTTTCATAGAGGCCATTACATTACCAGGGACGTGTAACAAAATATTTAGGAGAAACTTTTTGAAACCCAACACCATAGGGCTCATACCTAAAAATGGATATAGATGGTGTGACAATCAGTCGAAAATAGCCGTCCAATGGTTGCTGTGGGAAGAAAGACAAAGAGGTATTAAGATTCAACATGTTGATCGAGGGTCTGAAGCATCCATATTCAATATGAAAGTGGATGGTTTCTGTGAGGCAACAAAACAAATTTTCGAGTTTCATGGCTGTTATTTTCACGGATGTCCTAAATGTATAAAATACAAACGCGATGACCACACTTTCGAAGACCCTACCATTACTATAAAATGCGTTTTGAGGCAACCTTGGCAAAAACTGCACGCTTGCGACAACTTGGCTATGAAGTCATAGAAAAATGGGAGTGTTCTTTTCGAAAAGAGCTTTTGGAAAATCCAGAATTGTGTATTTTCACCGAAAGACACCCCTTACTCGCTCAATTACCTTTGAATCCCCGTGATGCTTTCTATGGTGGCCGAACTGATGCTACGAAATTATATTACAAATGTAAAAAAGATGAAAAAATCAAATACGTCGATGTGTGCAGCCTATATCCGTTCATAAATAAATATGGAAAGTACCCTGTAGGACACCCGGAAGTTTTTGTTGGGGAAGAATGTAATACTTTGAATTTAAATGACGTTGATGGAATTATAAAATGCAAAGTTCTTCCTCCTCAAAACCTATATCACCCTGTATTACCGGTGAAAATGAATGGCAAATTGATGTTTCCCCTTTGTCGATCGTGTAGTGAACATATGGCTGTTGAATGTACTCATATTTGTGAAGAAGAACGAGCTCTCTCCGGTACTTGGGTGATAGATGAGGTTTTGAAAGCTTTGGAAAAAGGGTACAAACTCATGGAAATGTATGAAATCTGGAAATACAAAGTTGTACAATATGACCCTGCTACCAAGTCAGGTGGTCTATTTTCTGAATATATTTCCAAGTTTTTGAAAATCAAACAACAAGCTTCAGGTTGGCCCTCCGATTGTATATCAGAGCAACAAAAAAATAAATATATTCAAGATTACTATGACAGAGAGGGTGTTACCTTGTGTGCCGAAGAAATTGAATTCAATCCAGGACGACGACAAATTGGCAAAAGTAATGTAACAAGTTTCTGGGGAAAATTAGGCCAAAGGGAAAACATCAATTTGTCATTCATTTTCACCGGTAATACGGGGTGATATAGTTTTTGAGGCTGCTGAACTTTTTGTCACGACACAGATTCAGTTATTTATATTTCACGTCCCGGAATGTATGATGTACCTTTGGGTAGTTTTTTAGGCGAAATGACCGACGAATTGTTTGAATATGGAAATGGTAGCTACATAACGGACTTTGTCCGGGCGGGGCGGCCCAAAATTATACGCATACCGCGTATATTCCCCGATGCGAAATAAAACATTTGATATAATCAAAGTCGAAGGTATCATCTTGAATTATAACACGTATAAGCAAGCTAATTTTGAAAAAAACTCAGAGATATGGTTCTCAATGACACACCCGACGAGTTTATAACAATAAAAAATATTTTAAGGAATCCTGATCACTCTATCATCATCAAAGATGTAACAAAAGTCTTTCGAACCAACTTCACCAAACGAAAACGTGTTGAAAATTATGATTCTGTACCATATGGATAAAAAATAAAACATTATGATTGAAAAACACTCCCAAACAACAAAACAAACTTCAATTCTCACTTACCTATCAAAAAACCCTGTGGCTTCCTGTTTTTTCTCTTTCTCTCTCGATATTTCTCACCTTCTATAGTGAAATTTCAAAAACCGATCTACAAGACTTATTATACTTTCACTTTGTATAATTTTGTAATGGAATTATAGAAAAATGAAATGCTATCAACCTGTATAATTTTTGTATTGGGATTATAGAAATGTTATAATTTGTAGTATGATTTTTGAAAACCTTTACAAGTCCTTTTTGTTGTTGTTGATATCACTCAAATTCAAGTAAACTAATCAAACAAGCTAATTATTATGATAAAAACACCTTTCAATTAATTGTTTTCGTAGTTTTTGTTGTTTTTCAATAACTTTTTTCAACTATTTTTCCACACACACACGCTTGAAATACAAAAAATACCAGTTATGATCTCAATTTATCAGTTCAAATAACTAATTTCCTTGCAACGGTTAAAATGTTTTAGTCTCCTCATTAACTACTAACATTATTAATACAATATATAAATCTAACTCACCTCAAATTATCCTTTGTATTTTTTTTCACACTAACACTCCACATGAATATCTTACTTAACGAAAACTCGGACACAAAATGAAATACTCATTTTTCACACCCAGCAATAGGAAGTCGTTTGAGATAACGCGCCTTGTCCCAACGGATTTCTTATCGAATTCCAACACGGTTTAAGTTCAAAATGTTGTAGTGTGTATATATGGGTCGGCATCAGGACTTTGTATGAAATTCATTTTCGAATTGAAATGAAAATGTTGAAAATAAAAACCACAAATGTAGGATGGTTCGGTTAGTCATATGAGTGTGAGAAAGATAGTTTCAAAAACACACACTCTGTATACCCAATTATTATTATTCTTCTCATATCAACGCGGTCGACTCTCGGCGATAACGCCAACATCATGAAAAATGCAACTCCCAATCTGACAAAATGAACGCTTTTAACGCATCGAATTTTTGACAATTTTTCGGTGCGATTTTCGTGTTGTTTCTGCATTCGTTTTCATGGTGTGTTATAATGCAAATCATATGTGTTTTTGCAAAAAAATGACTGATTAAAAATGCGTTTTTTTTTCGATACGATAAAGTTGACAAAAAGGACGCTTTTCCGCTTCGAATTTTTGACATTTTTTCGGTACGATTTCCATGTCGTTTTTGCATACTTTTTTTCGTAATATATTTTAACCATCTTTTCATAAACACACACACACTCTGTATACCCAATTATTATTCTCTGCGATAGCGCCAGCATCATGCAAAATGCAACTCCCAATCGCAAGCTCGTTTTCGAAAAACAATAACCGGTAATGCAGAGTCTAATATCTTTGTTGACACCCCCTGTATACACAATCGCTAGCATCGTTATCGGAGAACAATAACCGAGAGATCGTTGTATGCGACAGCACAAGTCATACCTCCCAATACCAATATTAGCGTGTTGATGTTCAAAATCGTTGGAACTTTCGGGAAAACGACTGACATATCCCTCTCGACACACCCTGTATAACCAATCGCGAGATCGTTATCAGCGATAGCGCTAGTAATACCACCCTACACCAATAGTATCGTGTTGATGTTCAAAATCGTTGAAACTTTCGGGAAAACGACTGACATATCCCTCTTGACACACCCTGTATAACCAATCGTGAGATCGTTATCAGCGATAGCGCTAGTAATATCACCCTACACCAATAGTATCGTGTTGATGTTCAAAATCGTTGGAACTTTCGGGAAAACTACTAACATAACCTCTTGACACACCCTGTATACCCAATCGCGAGATCGTTATCTCCGCTACACCTCCCAACGCCAATCGTATTCCGAAACCGTCGAGAAGCTATCTGCATACCTGTTGACACACACACACACTGTGTACCCAAGCACGAGAACGTTATTAACCATCACACCAATTATATTGATGTTCCAAACGGTTCATACTTTCGACAACAAGCTTACACACCTCGTTGCGACGTCGCAACCATATCTACCAACCGTTCGCATCCACTCTCTATATCCTTCATTAGCGACAACACTACGGTCGAAGGCTGCCACGCCAAACGTCCCGTGTTCGACTCCCCAACAGAACACTTTTTTTTATGACACCCACTGTCTCGTTGACGAAACTAACCTGGCGGTTAGGTTAGTCTGGCTCAGCGATGTGACTGTCGGTTACTCTGTCTCGGTGATAGACTAGTCTGTCTGCCTGACTCGCCGCTACTCCTACTGGTTACAGGTTACAGGTTACTGACGTGAATTCTATTTGAATTATTTTATCTCTATACTGCTAAGATAGTTCACTTCGAACTCTACTGGTCAAGACCAGTGTTTATGTCGAATAAACTTCCTGAGGTTTTTCTAAATTAATTCATTCTTCAGTGATTTAAATCTAACGTGTATCTCTACTTCCGTACAGGCACCGCTCTTGGAGCGCTTCAAAAATTTTTCTGTTGTGTTTGTGTTTTGTCCTCGAAAAAATAGTAAATTTATAGCGTATACAGGGTTATACATGCAAGTTATGTTTCCTATTATAATCTGATCATTACTTTCATTTTTATTTCAAAGTACTGACAGGGTCATTCATATAGTAATATATTGTTTTTTTGTCGTTGATGTTGAAAGATCTGACGTTATATTGCCGTTAAAATTGTGCGTATTCCATATGCATGGAATGCGGGAATGTTTTTTTTCTTTGTTTTTTCCTGTGGTTCAAGTTAACACCGATACGTTGCGCTCGAGCTCAAGCAGCCGTTTTACTATCCTTAGGGGTTTCTGGTGCTCATGTATCAAACGTATTCGTCTGTGAACCAAATATATTCGTTCTGACATTGAAACGATGACGTCACATACACTATGATTTGAAACGTATTCGTGATGATTCAAAATTAGCGTGAGGATAGTTTTGAAACGGAATTTGACGTTACGTTATGTCAGTTGTCCGAATATCTACTTATTGTTCCATTTTGTGAATAGAAAACAGATTTGAGAGCACTGGTTTCAAAAATGCATCTACATTTTTTTTTGTAATATTTATGCAAAAAATTGTATGCACAAATCCGATTCCGATTGAGACTGGAGATAATTGAAAAGTTTGTTTTCATTATTGAATTTGGCATCTGACACAAATTGAATTGTTGTATTCTGGCGAAACTTATTATTAATGACGTCATTATGAATCGTTTTTGAATACACGCTCAAATACGATTAAATGCTAGAAAACATCTTTAGTGATTTATACCTTGGTGTAATTAGATCCCTTGATTTCCGCAGTAGCTCTTGCGCATTCGTGCCCTATTTACAGGGTGTAACTGAATAAGTGTAAAACATTCAAGGAGGTGATTCCTCATCGAAAAATAGATCTTTCATATAAAGAAATTTCATTGGAGCATCCCTTATTAAGATGCAGCCCCTTAAAGGGGTGCATACAATTTGTATAACAATTTTTTTCACAAGCACTAAAAAAGTTACAATTTTGAAATCAATCTGACGTTTTGTAATACCAACCCATGGTTGTAAGGGGTGGAAAATGCAACACCTAAAATGTTTTTCCATTGTATCTTTTTGTCTTATTATTTGTTTACCATTTAAAATTATATTTCCGATAGACTGTTTCTTTCT
>WOGM01000962.1:0-10839 GCA_015342125.1 Leptinotarsa haldemani | reverse complement strand
AGAGTCCCACGATAGCACATGGCATCCACGTACCTTCTTTGTGGGCGAACGTTATCCGCACATCCGTCCACTACCACGGCCACCACGGAACTCCATCGCTAGTAAGTCAATTTATCAATTATATATAAGAAACAATTCAACCTGTTTCGTCAATAACACATAATCCACTATTTAAGTCAGTTATACATAACCGACTATTTAAACAGTTGATTGGCTATAATACCCGATTCAATCTGTCGGATGAATTCATCAATTAGGTATACATAATAAGCAGTTCAAGCTGTTGTGTCTTCTGTACATAATTGATTGAATTAGCAATAATCCACAGTTCAATTTTTCCGTTATACATAACAGACTATTTAAACTGTTGATTAGCCACAATTTACATTTCAAACTGTCGACTATATACCGATAGTAAGTCAATTCATCAATCATACATAAGGAACAGTTAAAACTGTTTTGTCAGTTACATACAACCGACTATTTCAACTATTGATTAGCCACAATCCACAGTTCAATCTTGCGACTATATATCGCTAGTAAGTCAGTTTATCAATTATACGTGGGGAACAGTTCAAACTGTTTTGTCAGTTACATATAGGTGACTATTCAAACTTTAATTTAGCTATAATCGATAGTTCAATTTTTCAGTTATACATAAGCGACTATTTATACTGTTGATTAGCCATAATATACAATTCTATTACCCGGGTCAATTCATCAATTGAATATAATGAGCAGTTCAAACTGCTAGTATCTTTTATACATAATTGAAGGATATATACATTGACTATTGGAACCGTGAATTGGCAAATATCCAGTTATACATAAAATACTTTTTAAACTGTTGATTAGCCAATTAGCAGTTCAAACTGTTGTGTCTTTCATACATAATTGACTATTCAAATTGTAAATTAGCAATGACCCACAGTTCAATTTGTCAGTTATACCTAACTGACTATTTAAACTGTTAATTAACATCGATCCACAGTTCAATCTGTCGACTACATATCGCTAGTAAGTCAATTTATCAATTACACATAAGGAACAGTTCAAACTGTTTTGTCAGTCACACATGATTGACTATTCAAACTGTAATTTAGCTAAAATCGATAAATCAATTTGTCAGTTATACATAACCTGATATTTATACTGTTGATTAGCCATAATACACAATTCAATCTGTTGGGTCAATTTATCAATTATATATAATAAGCAGTTCAAACTGCTAGTGTCTTTTATACATAATTGATGGACATATACATTGACTATTAAAACTGTGAATTGGCAATAATCCACAGCTAATGTGTCAGTTATACATAACCAACTATTCAAACTGTTGATCACCTAAAGACCACCGTTCAATGTGTCGAGTCAATTTATCAATTATACATAATGGGCAGTTTCAAATGTTGTGCCTTTTATATATAACTGACTAATTAAACTGTGAATTAGCAATGGCCCACATTTCAATTTGTCAGTTATACATAACCGACTATTTAAACATATACATTGACTCTTGGAACTGTGAATTGGCAATAATCCACAGCTAATTTGTCAGTTATACATAACTGACTATTCAAACTGTTGATTAGCCAAAGCTAACAGTTCAATGTGTGGAGCCAATTTATCGATTATACATAATGAGAAGTTCAAACTGTTGTGGCCTTTTTATATAATTGACTATTGAAACTGTTGATTAGCAATGACCCACAGTTCAATTTGTCAGTTATACATAACCGACTATTTATACTGTTGATCAGCCATAGCCCATAGTTCAATCTTTCGAGTCAATTTATCAATTATACATAATGAGTAGTTAAACTGTTGGAAACAACTCTCAGTTCAAACTGACGACTATATATCGATATTAGGTCAATTTATTAATTATAATTGATTGATTATATAAACTTATACATGATGTTTAAACTGTTGTGTCAAACAATATTGACTATATTTTCTAAATTTGATTAGCCACAATCCACAGTTCAAACTGTGGACCATAGGACAATTTATCAATTATTCGAAGGCTATCAGAAGTTCAAGGTGCAAGATTCTCACTTTAATGGCCGCAGTAATCTTTCCATATGCGGGTATCTGTAGAACAGGCCATTTAGGTCTTTTCTGCCTCTGATTTGGTTGAATCATCGTTTGAATGTGAGCGTTTACTGACCTGCTCAGAAGAAGTTAGTTTCCTTCAATGATTGGGATTCTGCTTCTATCATCAAGAGTTGGAGAAATCAGAAGCCCCCAATCTTGATTCAATGCTCCTGGGACTGTTGGGGTCATCCAGCCAACGTTCATCTCATCTGTAGACTCAGTTTGGGATACTTTGGCTACTTAATAGTCCATAGAGGACTACACGAGTAGGAAAAGAAAGTCCATAAAAGAAGAGCTCCGCATTACCGCGACAAAGCTTTGTAAGATGAGAAAGAGCTCATTATCTCGAAGGTTCCGTTAGTATTACTGAGTGAACTCAAAGTCGTATTTTTTGGCATGTATCTTAGGATTTTGGATGAGACCGTCACTCATAAGGACTCTTACCTACACAGATAATATCTCAACCGGTAGAGGTACTCTAACACTCCCTCCCCATCATTGGTATCTGAATTTATGATTACACTGCCCTAGAAGTTATTGAAGCTGCTGAAACCCTTGCAACAGAGGATACTGCAAGAGTTTACATCGAACTAGAGTCACAGATTTCCGGTAAAATATATTAGGATTATGCATCTTTCAAAGAATGTCACCCAACAACAGTGAGATTACAGCAGAGGTGATGCCTCAGATGTCTACTCAAAGGTCAATGTAGAGTAGACTCACTCACTTTGAATCGACCTCATTGCATAAACCTTATAGCCTTGCCTACAGCGAGAACAGACCCACACAACAATATCTGCCCATAAATAACGCTCTATCCGCCGGGCTGTAAAATATTCAAATTGCATAATGCACTCTTCCATTATATTTGAATAATAGACGTAGTGAAAACGCTACTGATTCGCTGGCTGCAATAAATTCGAATTAAAGTGTAAATGCTCCATTTGTATACAGTTCGGAAGTCAAACTGTGCGACTCGTTATCTTATTTTGGCGTCTCGACGCTACTCCTTGTTAAAAGGAGCAGAAAATTTGGCGCTAGATCTATTTACATATCGACCTCGAGGGGATGAAATATTCACCATCCTTTTTTGACGCTTGATAAACAAAATACGTTTTCGGGGAGTTTACAGGGTCGTTCAAGAGTTTTCAATCTCTTGGAGACAGATTTCTGCCTCCGAAACGTAAGATAAAAATCTATACAATTTATTATCTCTTTTTTATAGTCAAAATCATCAAATACGATAAGTTACTGACAAAACTTTTTTGTGAAAAATACTTCAAATTTACTTATTGGGTTTGCCTTTCTACACCCGCTACACATTTCGATACTCACAGTAGTTTCAATCACAATTATTAAGTACATGATTACTGTAAATTCGTTACAATTTAACGTAAAAAGGCACCTCAAACATTCAACACATCCAAAAACTAGAACAGGTTCCACCACAAGTGGAACAAAATCATTTATTGACTAGTCACTTCTTCAACAAGTCGTCCATTCATAAGAAAATCCGTTGAAATTACTAAGCACAAAATTTAAAGCTGTATCGATTCGAGGAGAAGATGACTAGGTGATTTTGCAGACAATGAATCTGTCGGTCCGGACGATGATATAATTATTTCTGTGATAAACAAGACAGCTCCCAATTAGCACCTAGCATTTCGTTATTCTTTTGACTAGTAATGATATAATAAAAAAATATAATTCTGTTCGTCGGTTTCAATCGACTCACCGGAAATGTATAATGGCACCTGTCCCGATGGCTTCTGAGTAATTATTATGAAAATTATTTTGATTCATCAGTGTTTCCTCTCGAGCGAAGCATGTTATTCGGATTACGAATTAAATATCGATTGATCCAGCAAATATGAGCTTAAGTAATCGCAAAGGGCCGCTTTGGGGATCCTCGTTTATCTGATATTCGTGGATTGAGTCTTTTGTCGACCCATAGATGGAGCTTAGGTCTTCATTACAATCAAACAGTTTGAATTGGTGTAAGTAACGATTTATTAAAAATGTAACTATCGTTAATAAAATGTAATTAATTAATTAATCATCAGGAAAATTCAATCAATTCAATCAAATAATGTTGATTGTTGATTAATCATCGGGAAAATTGAATACAAAATTAACTATTAAACTGTAACTTAAACTGACCCTTCGTTAATATCGGAAAGAAAATAGGTGATAGTAATCAAAATTTGAGGAATGGGTAATTGGAATATGCAAGATATAGGTTATTTTGAAATTTTAGCTTTTAAGGCTTATGATTTTTTCATAAAGCAAAGTATTCTTGAAACTTATTTCCATTGGTAGTTGGTCTTTCTCAACAAGTTCCTTGAACAACTCTTTTGTTTTTATTATACTAGGATGAAAAATGTTCCATTTGGAAAATTGTATTGAGTTTTCAACATCTTGCAAAACTGAATTTATGATTTCAAATGTATTAATTATCTGATTCACGATGCCTTCATACGTTTGATTTTCAACAATTTTTGCTATTTGATTTATTTTTGATAACAAAAGCCTTTCGTTATGTTTCACTTGCTGAACTGAACTATTGAACTGATCAATTAATAAGATTGAGAGTGAGTTTTGCTTATTGATGTTCGTTACTAGATTATTTTGATTACCTTGTAATTCGTTGATCAGACGGTCATATTTTTCACCATCGCTGGAATCTAAATTTATAAGACCGCGTTCTATTCTAAGTGAACGTGGTAAAATATGGTTGAGTCTATCAGTCACCCCTTTTTCCGAAAATTGTAATATTTTTAAATAGTTAGATGTGTCCCATGAGTAGTCTTTGTGACCGCCTACAAGTGTCCTTACATTTTTTGAGTGTAATTTCAGTTTATTTACCTCCATGATTATCAGATTTTAATCATAATAATGAATAAGTGAATATGAGTGCGTTTCGACTTTGGCTGTTCCAAGTTTGAGGAATAAGTCCTGGATTGTTCTTTAGGTTTTGTTTAGATATATTTTCCTGGAGTCCAAGAGTTCCAGATAATCTGAAAAAATTAATCTATTTTCAATGGGAGTTGGGTATTTTCTGAGGGGACGTTTTAAATTGTCCACGTGAATTGTTTGTTGGTTTTCTGTAGAAACTGTTTTCATTGTATGATCGATCGTTTTCATTTGAGTTGGTTTTTGAAATTTATTGGCATTCTTTTGCCTAATATGTTTTTTCACGTAAACTGTTTGTTTGGTTTCGAATACAATGGGATCATCGAGTTTTTTATTTTCTCGTTCTACTATATTTACCTTTCGCTTTATTGAATCTGAGTTTATTTTGGAATACAGGAGTTTTGATCTTTCCTTGTGATCATTGGTATAATCATTTAGTAATTTTCGATCAATTTCAATATTGAAACGATCATTGGTTGAAATGTGACCACTTATGATGTCAATTGGCTTGAGTTTTGTGATAGAATGTATAAAGTGGTTGTATGCCAAAATTGCGTACAACATTTTCATTTTTGGAGGGGTTTTCAAAAATCCTCTTGTGTTGAGTAGACGAATGTGTTCTAGAATGGTAGAATGGAACCGTTCTATCATTCCATTGGATTGCGGATGGTGTGGCGATATAAAATGAACTTCGACTTTGTGTAAAGCCAGGAGTTCCGAAATGAGAAAGTTATTGAACTCGGTACCATTATCAACGATAATTCGTTTGGGGATACCATGATGAGAGAAAAATTGAATGAGATTGTCGGCTATTTCCGTACCTGTCAAGGAGTTGACTAGGTATGCCTGTGCGTACTTTGAAAAACTGTCTATGATTGTGAGAAATTTTGTACTTTCGATAGTGAATGTATCCATATGTACGATTTCGAAAGGTTTGGTTGCTGTAGGGGTGATGTTGAGCTTCATTTTGATGGGGTTTCGCTCATATTTGCTTTGTTGGCAAATAAGGCATTGATTAATATATGTTTGAATGGTTTCTTTTATGTTCGGCCAGTAATATTTTTCCTTAATTCTTGCGAAAGTTTCGTCAACACCACGGTGGTTTGACTTACCTTCATGATGGTTTTTAATAATTTCCTGAACGTCTTCTTTTTTTGTAACGTCCAGAAGCTTTTTGGTACACCTTTTGAATTTTATAGAGGGCCACTTGAAATATTTTTGAATTGTTGCCGAAAAAGATTCATAAAGTTCGGGGTTTTCAAAATAGACATGGTACTGCACTCCTGGGGCGACATATTCTTTGATAAAATTCAAAATATCGTTTTCTGTGTTATTTTGCGATATTTGTACATTAATTCTCATCTTTTTCTCGAACAGAATGGTAGTTTTAGGTTTGGCCGGAGAATGGAGAACTGAGCTTATAATCAATTGATTGAGCCCTAGGTTCACGGCACACTGCGCTATTGGAATTGTAACAACAGGGTTCTGTTCAGCATTTGAGTGAATGGTGTCATCTTCAAGGTTTTCGCGTTCTGGTAGGGGTTCGTCTTCAATTTGTTCGATATTAGGTTGCAATGGTGAAGAAATATTATTTCTTCCATTACCTGTGGAAGGTAATTCATTGTCTTCGTGTGTTCTGGGTTCTGGTAGGAGTTCATCTCCTGTACGTTCGGTATCAGGTTGAACTTGTAAAGAAAGATTGTCATTTTCTGTATGACTTTTCGGAGGTAACTCGTTGTCCGTATTATTTACATGTATTTCGTTAGGGGGAATCATGATGGAAGAATATTCAGTGTCCAGATTGGGTTCTCCAATAATCAAAATATCGGAAGAGGGTTGATAATCCGGGGTTTCAAGGGAACGACTTACTGGGTTTCCTTGACCACTGAAAGTGACATTTTGATTTGTTAGACGTTGTGATTCGTCCAGTATGTCATCCAATTCCTCCCAAAAGGTTTTGGTGTCCTTAGTGTGGATTTCGACACGGGATAAGGCATCGGCGTTGGTGTTCAACTTGCCTTTTTTGTAGATTATGGTATAATCGTATTCCTCTAGTTTGATCCGCCATCTCAGCAATTTTGAGTTGGGGTCCTTCAGAGAGAATAACCATTGAAGGGGTTTGTGGTCAGTGACGATATTGAATTTTCGTCCAAAGAGATATGGGCGGAAGTATTTGGTAGCCCATACGATCGCGAGAAGTTCTTTCTCAATGACTGAGTAATTTTGCTCAGAGTCATTCAGGGTCCGAGATGCATATGCAACTGGAAGGTCTTGGCCTATAGGGCCTTGAGAAAGGACAGCTCCTAGGGCGAATTTACTTGCGTCTGTGGTGAGATTAAAGGGTTTGGAAAAGTCGGGGTACTGCAAAATTGGATCGTTCATTAACAGGTTTTTGCAGGTATTGAAGCATTCCAAGAATTCTGCATTATGTTCAATTTTTGCGCCTTTCTTCAGGCATTTGGTTAATGNTCCATTACGCGCTGAAAGATAGCTGGCGCGTTTTTCAAACCAAATGGCATCCTCAGGTACTCATAATGGCCATGTTCCGTATTAAAAGCTGTTTTTCAATATCGTTCTCTTCCATTTCAATTTGATGGAAGTCACTGGCCATGTCGAGTGTTATGAAATACTGGCATTTTCCCAGTTTGTCCAGAAGATCTGTGATGTTAGGTAAAGGGTATTTGTCATCTATCGTTTTCTTATTGAGCTTGCGATAGTCAACAACGACCCTCCATTTTTGCTTCCCAGAAGCTTCAACCTTTTTGGGTACCACCCAAATTGGCGATGACCAAGGAGAATTGCTTGGGCTAATAATTTAATAATCGAGCATTTTTTTTATCTGATTTTTGACTTCTTGCTTGTGTATAAATGGGTACCGGTATGATTTTGTGTACACCGGCATTTCATCAGATGTTCTGAGTTGGTGCTTTACACGACTCGTAAAAGTCAGCGGAGTGTTTTCATAATAAAATATGTCAGAGAATTATTTGCACAGCGAAAGTATATTAGATCTTTCCTCGTCATTCAAATGGTCCCATCAAATTTTTGAAAAATCTAAATTTTGATTTTTTGAATTTCGTTCTTATCAAATTTTTCAACTGCGATTGGTTCTGAAAAATTCAGGGTTACTGTTTTTGTGGTGTTGTTCAAAATTGTAGTGAGAGCTCTATCTTTATTTGCAATAACCCGATAAATCGTTGGAACGAAAACTGCACGTTCGATATGTTCAATTTTGAGTAATCTACCGACTGCGCCAAATATAACTTTCGGATGTCAAAGTCCTTTTTTAAAAATTAAATTTTATTAACAAAAATAGGTGTTAACAGTGTAAGAGCAAAATTTTAACTGGATCATAAAAGTATTCTTCCCATGAAGATAAGATTGCTTGCACATCAGTTTCCCAGAATCGCGAGATTCTGCTTCAGCATGGTCAGCGGTTCACATGGTAACGGGCGATATAATTCGTGTTTGGCTATAAAATAGGTTTACTGATTATTTTGATTTCTCAGGAAGCTACTTAAGGAATATATATATTTGTATTCAATGAAAATATATATTTCTGCCAATGAATTCAAAGTGTTGGCTTATATAAGTCCTATATGACTATTATCGTGAAGACGTTTGATTTGCGATGTGGAATCAAAGTTATAATGTTGAGATCTGAGTATCATTTGATGTTTGTAATGTATGTAATATTTGAAGGATCTTTCTGAAACAAATGAACTATGTGTTGAAGTATTGAAAAGGTGCATACAGCTCTCACAAAATTGTATTTCACATGATTATTTCCAGTTCGATAACTGTTACTACAATCAGCCCGAGGATACGGCAATGGACAATCCCTTGTCCCTTTTCATGGCTAATCTGTTCATGAACAAATTTGAAATGAAAGCAAGAGAATAGTTATATCACTTCAAACGTTCGTTACGAAACGAATAAGAGTACGGCAGATAATTTTGAAAGCTGCCTCAACAATAGATCCTCAAATATAAAGTTCACGTATGAAAATGAGGATAATGAAGACCTAACATTCCTGGAAGTCCAAGTTATAGGAAAGGCTGATTAGGGTTTAAAATCTGATGCATATGGCCTGCTCAAAAATATGGCTGAATGTTCAGTGTCATCTATTTATTTTTCGTATAATGTTCATCAGTTTTTCGCATTGCATGGTTTTGCAAGATAAACTGAGGAGTGGTGACGTAGATGAATGACATGTGTGTAATAATATTATTTTTCTCTTTCCAATGCACATTTTTTATGACGTTTATATGATGCTACTTATCACACTAAACATTTCCATATATTCGATATGTACTTTTCAAGACGTGAATATAATTCAGGTTATGTTATCTAAATTGACACTTATCGCCCCAAAAGAAGTGTATTATGGAAAGGTCATTATGATGCTGTCCATTATTACCAAAATGAACAACAGACATTTTTTTGTTTCAGAAGATAATCTAATCGCAATATACCGATCATGCTGTTTTGGTTGGCTGTCAGAAAAGAACATCGGAAGGGTTATGTTGTCTCAATATCTGATTGTTCAGGTGATAACAGTCGTGGCACACATTGAATTTTTTTATAACGGAAGTTTTTATGCCAATAGAAAACATTATCCTTTCCTAATTGTTTTGCAAATGGTAAATATACTACTATGTATGTGACATGACAAAAATTCTTTTATTATTTGGATAAACAAATGGTATACAGTGTGGTTCGCAAATATCACTGTAGCTAGCTAGCTACAGCTATGAATTGATTACTTTCTTTGTTACATGATCCTCATGAATTATTTTAAGAAAACATAAGGAAACTTTTCCCCTGCCTTGCAACCCTCTCAAGTTTGACATTTCAGGTAGCATACATATAGTGTGTAAAAGCCAAATGAAATAAATTCATTATTTTGGTTACGGTACATTTTTGAAAAAAATCCTGAAATACGCCAAATGTAGATTATAATTTGACATTTTTCAATGTCAAAATGCCACCCTTACCTTCAACCCCCTTCGAATGACAGGTACAACACCAATTTTTTAAGAGAAAAGTATAGGTTTGTGATATATCGTTTGAAAGGTCTCTTCATTGTCTATTCAAAAATGTTATCGTTTTCAATAGACCAAGCGTACTATATTTTTTTGAGGAAAAAATTCCTTACAGGGCAAACTCAACGGAAATGTGTTGGAAAGGTAGTCAGTAATATTAGGGCAAAAATTCAACAGCTGAATGTTCGCAGGGGGGAGGGGTGGGGGTGAAAAACGGTTTTTCGCGGTTTGCGGTTAAAATAATTATTTTGGAGAAAGAAGTTGAATGGGAAAGTTGTAAATGATAAAAAAATTTATAACTTTTGTGTTCATACCTTTTTCCCATAACCTCTAAATTTTCGAGTAAAACGCGAAAAACCACTTTTTTTGTTTTCTATTTTTCATTTCACCAAAACAAAACGTTTCACTATGAAAATTTGAGCAGTTTTACTATTTTTTATCACAAATGAGTAGCATTTTTTTTTGCGATAAGTTAATTATTTTCTGAGAAATTCGCGTTTTTCGAAAAAAAGCATTTTTTTCAAGTTAGTCAAAAAGGTTTTTTTGGCCTAGACAACTTTCACACCGCTCATTTTTTTTCGTAATTACATCAGCTTTCAGATGAAAAAATAAAAATATACTACTTCAAGCAAAAAAAATCGTTCAAAATGCAAAAATCTGAAAAATTGTGCTTTTTTTCGTGATTTGTTTCATATTATGTAATTTAACGGTTTTTAAACTACCATAGAGTTAAACAAATTTTTATTATAGAGTACTTAGGATGCTTTGAATTGATTATTAA
>WOGM01000961.1:0-10839 GCA_015342125.1 Leptinotarsa haldemani | reverse complement strand
AAACAATCTTTTATTGAGGCGTGAAAGATTATGTACTAAAATGATTAAAATATGTTTTGCTCAGAAAAGATACAAAATCTAGTAAAAATCAATTATATTCATCTACTTACCGTATACCGTTATATTTTTTATAAGTTGATATTGAACTTGTATATAATCGATACTTTAGTTTAAATTATTCAGTACCTGCTGCCATAAACATATTCTCCCATATTTGAGGATTTCAGTTAGAATAGGGTCAATAAATCTAAGAAAACTGTTAAGAACTGAAAGATGCAAAATGAAGTATACTTGCCTAGTTATACAACTCGTACAATCGGCGAATCCGCCAGAATATATGATCGCACAGGTACATACCCAAGTATTTGGTTTAAGCCATATTAAGGCGAAGCCTTTATTTTTAAAAAATGTAAACATGAAGATAGGATGTCATTCAAGGTCAACTGGCAGCCTCGAGGTGGAGGAGCAAGTATGGCAGGCCCAGCAAGCTGCCCAGATTAGGGGACGTAGATCCAACAGGATCCTTTTGTCCGTTTCCCGAGGATTGGCTTAAAAAGAAAATGGGTAGGAACATTTTTGTTGATTTTAGGTCTTTGATATTTACTAACAGATATGCTGGGAATATGCTTGGTTTTGGTTCTGAAATATTGTGCAGGTTATGGTAAGAAGAGGAAATTGGGATGCCGATTTTTGTTTTTTAATGCATAGTACTTAGTAGAACAATTCATTCATTATCAATCAGTTATTATTTCTAGTGCAATTAATTAGAATCATCGCAATCTATTTCTTTATTTCTTGGCATTTATACCTATTAATTTATGATAAAAGTATATAGTCAACTTCAGTAAGTGCTATTTATAATATGATTAATGATGTCCACTGGCATGAATTCATGAACTGATTTGTAAATTCTTGTTTCTCCTTATTTACTGCACCAACCTGCCAAACCGAGAAGCTGTTTGGGTGAAAAACAGAAATGATCAAAATCTAAAAAAAAAATGTATCTACTTATCACATGAAATTTTCAAATTGGTAAGTACTTTTATACATTTTATTTTTACTGGTTTTAAAACTTTTACCATGTTTGAAGTTTCAAGAATTGACGGTAGTATTGAATGCAACGAACCAAACTCCAAAGTTATCACTAAATCGTTATTTATAACTCACCGTATGCGAGTTTAATTTTATCTCAGACGTAAAACACTGCTGAAAACTGAGTTTTTACGGTTTAATTACACCAAAGAAAAAATAAATAAGGAGCTTCTGACGGTATTTATATTATGGCACGAATATATTTTTTCAGAGGTGATCTTGCTCGATTTGTTGTTTCAATATTCTGGATATCATAAGGTATAGATCTACGTGGAAACTTTTAAATTTTCACTTACACATTTAAACATTAATGGATCGTAATTCAACATTGCATGTTTGCTTTTTTTCGTATGCTTCGTTGATGTGTTTTTTTTGCAAAAACCGCCCAAAATGAAAGGATAATTTGAAAATAGTATTCACTATCACATTTCACATCATTCTATATTTTTTGGCAATATATCAAGAATATCACGTATTATTTTCAAGTCAATTGAGTCATTTTTATTGATAAAACTGCTTTTTGCAAACCACAGTTCAAATTATATTAATAAATTATTTCGAGTAACTTGAAACATACAAAACAATTCACTTCATACTTTATCCAAATTCACATTAGAAATTACATGTCTTTTCGTAGAAATTCGTCAATTCAACTTCATATTTTATTCTTATTTAGTGTTTTAATGTCAAGCAAAATTTACATTATCAAAACTCCGCCGATTTGCATGAAAACTAACACGTAATACACTGCAATTTTTTCATTTTCTAACTTGATTGTTTTTTGCAGCTGCCTCAGTTCCCAGACCTTCAACTAAAAACTTATTTGACAGTGAGTATACTCATGAAATGTATTTAATAAATTTGTATGCTAAACAGTTGTTCGGAAAAGTTAGGTCCCATTATATAGCTCGTACTTTTTAGTGAAACTAATACCTAATGTTTTCATCTTGCCCCGAAACTTCGAAGTACATAATTGAGGAAGATAGTGTTTACGAATGTTTGTAGTACAGGCTTAATGGGAAAAAGTTTTCACTTACTTCTGATAGAATCATATATACATTATAGGAAACATAAAAAATCTTATGGAATCGAAAATTATCTCAACTTAATAGTTATAATTTCATTTATGTTGTGCGATAAGACTTTTGGTTTCATTATTTTTGTTTTTCAGTCGCTATAGCAAACTCTATCCCCTTCATCGGTTTTGGATTCCTGGACAACTTTTTCATGTTAATTTTCGTAAGTCTCTATACCATTTCCTGAAACGCTGGATAATCACTTGATTTCAGGGCGACTACATCGACTTGTATCTAGGTTCCTATTTTTGTTTCACCACCATGGGCGCTGCAGCGTTAGGAAATACAATTTCCGACATTCTAGGCATAGGCTCTGCGTTTTACGTGGAAAGGTTGGCCAACAGAATTGGTTTCCGACCGCCCAGACTGTCTCCCATTCAACTGGATATGCCTTGTTCTAGAAACTCTGCCAACGCGGGGCGAGTATTGGGCGTCACGCTGGGTTGTATCCTGGGTATGTGCCCGCTGCTGTTTAGAAAAAACAAGAATTCGGATAAGGAGGAGAAGGACATCGAGAACGTTCTGGTAGTCGGTTGAGGGATGAGCAAATATTGCGAATTATTTGCCCAAAAAGATTTGCTGCCTAGGTTTTATTCACAACATATTGAGTTTAGTGAAAATATATGTTTAACTATTGTGTTCAGAGTTTTAAAAGTAGTTCTACTCAAGTTTTCGACTAGATGTTAATTTAATTTAACTGTAATATTATTAGCAATACTACTGGACCGAAAAAGATGGAAGACAAACTAGCAATTAAAATATGCTAAATATGCCAATGATTCTTCGACATTTATTTGAAAGTAGCAGATCTTTGGCATTTTGTAACATATAACAAAACAGGCACTGTTCTCAAACATCAAAACTGCAACTGAATCTAAATATTTTCATTTTTAGACACACATCGATACGTTCATGGTGACAAATTGGTGGAAAATTTTCTCGTGAAAGTACAAAAGTCTAGTGTCATGGGTATATATTTCAACAATTTTAGACAGTTTTCCTTTATTCTATGGCAGTTCTTCATGACGCGGCGTGTTTTTCTGGTCTCCGAAAACAAATATGTGCTGCATGTTCTTTGAAACTAGTTTCAGTAGCTAGTCTTGTTTGCCTTATATATTTTTGTCAGTTTTTAAAGTCTATTTTATATATTCATAACTTTTCATGTTCCTGTATATTGTTTTAAGGGTTACGTTAACATTTGTTGTTGTTTTGAAACCTATTTTTTGTGATTTTAAAAAATGCTTTCATAACCGTTAACGTATCTTGGTTCATACGGAACAACAAAAAAACTTTGAATCAGTGTCTTTTTGAATAATTGAAGATCTAGGAAAGTTCTCCCTAACGTTACATTTCCTGATTAATTTACCTACCATATTTGAAGGATATTTAGGTATTGCTTTCATCTATCACTGCTAACATTTTTCTCAATATCGTATTGAGGTCCGATTCTAAACAGCCCATTATTTATTTTTACATTAATAACTCTATTCAAAATCAGTCAGGAACTTTTACAAGAAATTACCCATTAAATTGTAGTTATGAAATCATTTATGTGGAACTAAAATTGGAAGTGACGGAGAAATTTTCATCATATTTGTTGTGTTTCTGGATTGTTTCATTATGAGTGAGTTTCACAACTCTCGTCGACGTAAGTTCTTGATATCTTCAGAAGTACAAATATAATAGAATATGACCATGTACGACTCAACTCAGATGAAAAATGCCCTGTTCAACTCTTTTGATATCAAATTATACATCAATACATATTTTTTCAGCAATTTTTATTTCGTTAAACTGTATTTTATTCAGTGTACAAATTTCTTTAGTTGCTTATGTTATTACATTGAGTTATCTTTATGGGATAATATTTTAAATAATTTTGTTTTTCTTGTAAAGATGATTTTCAGAATCCACATTTAAGTGGAATCTAAAAAAATATAAATATCGATCAAACAAAAAAAAGTGGTTAACATAATAATAAAAAATGAAGTAGAAGAGTCAAATTAATGCAGAAAATATCTTTAATGTTTTTGCCTTGCACTCATTGCTTGTTTGAACTCTCATTCCAATATTATTCTGGTTGTTCCTTGTGTCCCTTGTGTCCTTTCTGAAATTATTTAAAACAAACTTCAGAATACATATGTTGCTAATAACATAGTTTCCTGTAATATTCAAAAATATCCAGAGCAGATGTGAGCAATTTTTGTAGGAGTTCATTAGATAAGAACATTTTTTCTTAATTCCCTCCATTTTCCTATGACCTACATCTGTAAAAAATGTGTATACTATATGTTCAAAATATATATTGATTTTCCTTTCTTTTTCACAGAAAATATTCATTCTAACTAGCCATTTTCTTCAATTAGATCTTTAGAATCACTATTTTTCTATCTTCACAATAGATTGAAACATTTTCTGTGAAATGGAAGAAGTCGATTTAATATATAGTACTAAGTAGATATATTTCTGTGTAACTATTCTTGCTGTCTGTAAGAAATCGATATTTCTTGATGAATATTTTTGACAGTTATACAAAAATGACATAATTTTCCAGAAATAAAATAATTGGCTCTCTCCATAAAGCTCAGTCAAACATTTTGTAAATCAACTGAAATACTTGTATGAATTGAAAAAAAAATGTGTATTCTTAGGGATCTACTCCCTGTAATTGTTCTTTACCTGAGAAGTTGCTTTTCAATATCTGTATATATTAAAATGAAAGTAAATGATATATGTTTGTTTTTTTATTGGTTTTATGAGTCTCTGGTTTCATCCTTTTAATAGGTACAATTTTCAGCGGAAATTGCACCTAAAATTTTATCCTATCTTCAGGTGAAGCACTAGACTTCGTGAAATATATCGCGAACAGATGCCCAAGAATGAACTTTAACTGTTTTTATACAAAATCAGAACACCAGGTATAGAAAATATGAATCTGAGGTAGCATAACACATAAGCATAGGGATGTAAATTTATTATATACCGTGATCTGAATGGAAATTAATTAAAGCATTGTCAGAAAATTAAGAAAAAATTATGTTTATCAAATGTAAGCTCAAAACAGACATATAATTTTGATATGACCAGGTATCTGGTCGTTGATTAAACAGAAGGTTACAATATCTAAAACTAGAGTAGAGGATAATATGGGTAAAGGTTCTGACGAAAGAAATAATTATTAGATGTTTCACTAGATGTCATTTTATGTTGTAAGTACTTCAAAAAACGAATACGATTTCAATAACTTTGTTCTGGTTCTCAGTTTGTACTGTTTCGAATCGTCCAAAATCAGTGAGTCAGTTGTAGACTGATAAGGTTAACGCGACAGAATGTTCAGTATTCAGTTGGGTGACTGTTTTCTGACTGTTTGAAACAGTCCTGGCAGAGAACCAGAACAAGCCTTATGATAAAAACTTCGAAAGCTGTCAAAAATTCTGTTAATTCGAAAAAAATCATCGACTTTTAGCGTTACACATGAACCTTATTTACTTTTGGGTCACAAAATCTGTGATTGGGTCGACGAAAGAATGCGCATAAGCTGGCACAAAGTAATGATGCGATGTGACTACTGATCCGAACAACCTTTACCTATTTTTGATTCCTCGCCATGTACATGTAAATTGGCGAACGTATTTTAATTTTCCAACATTAGTTCACTGCCATTGATGAGAGGTGAAGTATCAAACTTAGTTTGATTTTAAAAAAACCTAGGTTTTTAATATGGGCTTCTATATTGACATTTTATATAGCAATCACAAATTTTGAATTATGTTGGCATTCAGGTAAAAACCAATTAGTTTTAATACATGTTTTTATGGAGCAACATAAGTATTTTTATTCAGCACCATCTACCAATTCTGAAATCGAATGAAGGAATGTTCTGAATAGACGGTGACAGATCGAAAAAAACAAATTTTCGAAATGAGTCGAAACCATCGGATCAATATGACTGTCGGTGATTGTAAGAATTCATTTATGTATAGAAGTTTTCCTTTCTTTCATCTAATATTTGAATTCAGCATTACAGCAAGATCTCATTAATAAAAACATGTGCTCAAATTTCCCAGTTATAATTACCTATTCATGTTATTGTCACCGACTCCTTCGCTGCCAGTTTGTCTTTTTTTTTGGGTAGTTCCTTTTCACGATTTATTTTTGTGCAATGATACTTTCGATGTCCGTAATATTATATCTTATTCTATTCATATTTACTGATTTTTTTAACACCGGTTCTATTTAGAGAAGCACAATATATACAGCTTGTGAATGTGTCAAATTCAAATGGCTATGTTTTGTGTTCCGTGGAATTTTTGAAATGTCCGAGTCCGACGAGACGCCAGCATCATCTGTCACGTGATCGGTGTGTTGTGCTACGTGTACGACGTGTAAGCCAAATTCTGTAGCGAAAGTACCGTAATTTCTTTGAAAGTTGGCCACTCAAGCGACGTGACATCTTGAGAGAGTGTTGTTTGTTAAATATCGAAACTGCAGTTTTAGAGTTTAAGAACATTTAGTAAACCCATCAAGATGGGAAGTAAGTAATTCTTTACAAATATTAGTTATGATATAACCTCTGATTTTACAAATTTTAAATTTGATATACATTTTTTTATTTTTTTTTCATTGAAAGTACTCTCATTTCGAATTTGTTTTCAACTTTCAGTTAAATTTCTGGAGGTGATCAAGCCATTTTGCAGTATTCTGCCTGAAATAGCGAAGCCAGAAAGAAAAGTAAGAAGCCGCCCTTTTCCTAAAATTTTCATTGAATTTCTTGTGTTTATTCGAAAAAACATATGGCCAGTGTTAATATCATTGAAAATTATGAATCTGTCTTGAAAGATCTTCAAATTTTCAATGTTTCAATTCACATCATCTAACCAGCTGTTTTAGTACATGTGGCACTTTTTCTGTTACAGATTCAATTCAGGGAGAAGGTACTATGGACCGCAATAACTCTATTCATCTTCTTAGTTTGCTGCCAGGTAAGAAAAAAGTCACTTGCCATCAGTTTCTTGTTATAAAGTCCATGATTTTCTTTCACAGATCCCTCTATTTGGTATAATGAGTTCAGATTCTGCAGATCCCTTCTACTGGATACGAGTAATCCTAGCATCGAATAGAGGTACTCTTATGGAATTGGGCATATCTCCAATCGTAACGTCCGGATTGATAATGCAACTTTTGGCTGGAGCCAAAATTATCGAAGTAGGCGACACTCCTAAAGACAGGGCTCTGTTTAATGGTGCACAAAAATGTAAGTTATATTCATTTGAATAGCTAATTTCTTATGTGATATTTGTTGAGGTCTGAATAAAGTAACTGTAAAAATGTCCTTGGATCTATACAAGCACTAGTAACTTGAAACTTGTTCCATCCTTTGGCTAACTTTGATAATTTTTGTGAAACTTACAACAGAAAGGCAATGATTTTTTTTTCTCAGAAAGTCATTTCAAAATATATTATTTTTATCAAACTCATCTCACTATATTTTGGCTGAAATTATATTTAGCTGCATCATTGAGGTACATTATCTAAGAAAACTAACATGTTTGAACAAAGAAAAATCTTAAATTATGCTCAAATCAGTTCAAGCTGTTGAAAATATTTCTTTCTTCTCTTCCATAATTAAACCATAACAGTTATAATTTCAATTCTGTTTCCAAGGAAGTATCAACAGGTATTTTTTGAATATTACTGGAGTTCTTCTCAATACCAAATCGTTGTTATAAACACCTCGACACATGTTTCGATCACCAGGTGATCATCTTCAGTTTAATCCTCTTGAAGATGATCACTTGGTGATCGAAACACGTGTCGAGGTGTTGAAATAACGGTTTGGTGTTAGGAAAAAAATTCCAGTAATATTCATTACTACACCAAAGGTTCCAAACAGTGCATCCCAAATTAGATGTAGTAAATCAGTGTTTTTGAGATATTTAAAAATAAAATAAAACTGAAAATTTTCGATTTTTCTTCAAACATTTCCATTCTGAATAATATGAAAATATGTTGAAGATACTTTTTGTTCTATTTGAGATTTGAAGTAAACCAAACTGGTTGAATCTAGCTCTGGTTAGATTAAGTTAGGTATAAGTTAAATTTCATTTCATTGAAAGCTAATTGAAATTTGACAAAGTAAATTTCATTTCTTGACTTTGACCTTTCGTGATTATGCTAACAAATAACAAAAATTCTAGGAAAGTAACGAATCATTCAGAAAAGAATTCTAAAAAAGGGTTATTTTATTTACCCCCACCTCCCACCAAGTCGGAGTTATTTTAATTATTTGTTTTATGACACATTTTTATAATTTCTTCCAATGGTGTGAAATAAAACCTCTGTTGTAGAGGATTGTATGATGAACAATAATAACTCGTTCATGATATTTGGAAAATTTTGTTTTCTAGTTTGAACCTCGAATTTAATAAAAAAAACATTTTTTGGTGTTCGTATTTTTTTTGGGTGGTTTTTCGAGGTAAAATAAGGCCTATTTTAAAATTCATCCAAATGTAATTTTAGCATCTGCTCGAATGGTGCGAAATAGGTTTTCAACAGAACGAGGCAATTTCACGAAACATGCTGATTTTAAAAACATTATGTTGAAAGATTCGAAATTTATTCCAATTCGCAATTTGTTGGTGCGTAGGAATTCTGGAGTCCTTCATGTATATAACAAATTTGTGGGCGAAAGAACGTAGAATAAAAATTCATTAGCCCACGATTATTAGATTGTTGGAGATAATTATCAAATCAAATTATAACAAGAACAGAAGTATCAATTTGAGGTCGATATTTCGATATACAAGAACATTTCAAATAATTTTGGAAAACGCTCAGACTTGATCGTTTGATATTGGTGAGATTTTGGAAACATAAAGTGACCCGTGTCGCTATTGGCCTAAAATAATAAAAAAGCAATTTTTCAATCGCTATATTCCAATCACATATTTTGGATAGGCAATTCTTTCAACTTCTGCATCTTCTAGAAATGAACCTGTTTATAAAACTCTGATTAAAAACCAGGCAGGATATAATGTGATTGTTCAATAAAATATCTCTCAAGTCAACGAACTTTAAATGAAGGGTGACAACGTCCTTAATAGATAGTGGCATCAACGTTTATAAATCGATGACCAATATTATGCATCTGAAGTTATACTAATGTGTGAAAAATCAAGAGCCTCAGATAAATTGACTTAGACACTTAGATTTTGAAAAATTGACCATTTATATGAGTTAAAACGTGTAAATTAAAACCGAAACGTATGACAAAAAATAGTTAAAAGTCCTCTATATATTGTTGTTTTTCTATTTTATTTGAAATCAGAAACCTTTTGAAGCAGGAACGAAATTATTTATATTGTTCAAACAGTATGTATAATTATCTTTGAAATAAATTTTTTGTGGACGACTTAACTTTTTGTGTATATAACCTTTCACAATGTGAAAATTGAACAAAGCCAAATCAATAGAGAATCTGCAATTGATTTCAGACAACATATGGAGTACACAATATACAGATTCCACTGTTACAATCATGAATGTTTAAAAAAAACTGAAAGAAAATCCAAGAAATTCGGTGGAACAAAAGATATAGAGTACATTTCTTTAACGTCCCCCCTTTAATTTTTTGAACAGGTCAACTCAAAAAATTGAAATTTGGAATAATGAGATTAATGTATGAATACTTTATTTTGAAGTGAAATTGACAAATGAAACTTTCAAGATGGGAAAAAAATTAAATGGAAAGGGGGGTCTTGCGACACATCATATTGAAGCTCCTGACGAATACTTCACAACCCTACAATATGAAGAATTGCCAATTGGCAATTCCAAGAACCCGATGTTTATTAAGTCATTTTTTGTTTATAAAACGACAAAAAATGTCAGTACGACAATTAATATCATTGTTCTGTTAGATTATTCTCATTTAGTTTTCAGTTTTACTAGTAGAAAGGTACCACGTCAACAATCTCTAAGATGGTCAATTCTCGTCCATTGGAAGAAAAAATTGAAGCGATTTTTATTTACGGTGCGACGCGTAACTATCACGAGATCGAAAGGATTTTCAATGAACGTTTTCCGAATCGTCCTATCTGTAGAAAATATTTGAGGGAACTTATACCCAAATTCACAACTATCGATATTGTACATAACAAAAAGCCCCCAGGTCATCCGTCCATTGCGAACAGCAAGTGCATATAATTGGTGCGATGATAGTAAATCCTGAACAGTCTGCTTATTCTGTCGCGAATGTTTGTGAGGTATCTCCTTCTACTGTGTGGACACTTTTGAAGAGGAATAGGTATCATCCATACAACATTAAAATGGTACACCAATTAACTGAAGATGACCCTGATCGAAGAACAGAATTCTGAGAAATCATGACGGAAATCATTGCAAGGCATCCTACCTATCTCCACAATATTTGTTTTAGTGACGAATGTACATTTATAAACATAAAGTTTTAAAATTCTGAATGATTGGAAAAATACCTGGAAAAATATTTATTCGGGGTCAAAGGTCAAAAATCTCGAGAAAAATTGGCTTTCTCGCGATTTTCGGGAAAACGGTAAGTTTTGTCATAAAATAATTTCAGATATAAATTGTAGATCATAAAATTCTCTACAAAAAATGTATCAGAACTTTTTTTCTTAGAGCCATTGTTTCT
>WOGM01000960.1:0-10840 GCA_015342125.1 Leptinotarsa haldemani | reverse complement strand
TTTTTTACATATTTAATAATCTATAGCAGCTTCCCCCACCGATGAAAAGGTATATATTATATAACATTTTTTTTTTCTTATCATTTAAGCTTTGCAACCTATGACACTCGAGTAAATCCCCATTTTGCAACGTGGGCTCCCCTGCTATAACGCAAATGTAAATGAAATTATTGCTTCACAATTTACACAACACTAACAGCTGTTAGCATAAATTTTGTAATTTGTGTAATTTGTGAAGTATTATTTTCACTGGCGAGATTATAACTGGCTTAGAAGATGACACAGGGTGTAAAAAAAAGCTGTGTGCATTAAATGTTAGTGTTGTGTAATTTGTGAAGTATTATTATTACCTTACCCGTTCAATTGAAGTAACAGATGTACAAAAACAAATATATTTGTATGTATATATACATATATACACACATACACACACACACACATGTATGCGTTCCAGAGAAATCAGTGAGAACTCTCAGAAGTCTAAACTTGTTTGAGCTGAGGATTAACAGGTTCTTATCTCTTAAAAAATCATTTCTAACATGGATTGGACCATACGCAATAAATATCGATCATTCGTCTGTCAAGCTCAAACCACCATTCACATAGAAAAAAACCACTCACGCTTATCAACCAATTACCATATTAGACGTATTTTGTCTTTTTCAATACTTTTTTCGAAGTTTTTCATACGTTTTTTTAAGATTTCCATATGCTTTTAACGGGTCCTAGATCCTCTTTGAGCATTTTTAGACCTCTTTCTGGTGTTTTCTAAATATTTTCATGTAAGCTCATATATTACACTCTTTACAATTGATCACACCCCAACCTCAAATTTTCTTCAAATTTGCTATTTTCCTCATGCTGTGGATATTTTTATGATCAATATCATAATTTTTGTTATCTGGAGATGAAATTGAAATATCACACATTATAGCCTTATATTCCATACAATGACGTAATTTTCCAATAAATTGAGTCATAGTCAATTTTCAAAATAAATAGTGATCAACATGGTATTCAACAAGGCATTCAAAAAATATATTCAAGTATTGGTTAACAATAGATTAATTGGAGTGGAAAATTTGGAAAATGTCTTGCAAAATATATTTAGTCATAAATTATTATATCATTACCAATATTTCATACATTGCAAATCAGTTGAACTTTTTCATTATTTTCTATATTTTTTCCCAAGTATAAACAACTTATGTTTATTGGGATTGTTATTATTACTATACTTTGGAAGAGCTTTATAAGTCAAGAAGTCAAATTCAACTCTTCCTTTCATGGTAAAGTGATGACAAATGCTTTTAAGGTTTTATTATAGTATATAGGTAATATTAGTGTATTTTAGCTTATAAACATTTTACATTGTTTGTTTGACTTTCCATATATACACTAGTACACTGTATGTTGTAATGGTGAATAGTTCTATTCATAAGTGACTAGTTTTGAGTTGTTTTTCTTTTCCATGTCACTAATATATCAAAATAGGTTGAAAGATAAAAAGAAAAAAAAAATTAAAATAAAATAATTTCCAAAAAAATAAATCTAAAAGAAGACAAAAATAGTTTATAATAAATGAATTATAAATTAGAACTTGATAGCATATATTGTGGGCTGATATGTCACACAAACTATAGCAGGGGAGAAGGTCATTCTAAATTTTCATTTGAGAAGTTTTGTGTCACCAAATCATTTATAAAAAAAATATATTATTACAAAACGTATTTATTTAAAAGTATATAGTACAAAGCATGTGATCTTAAACTAAAATAAAAGATGAAAGCAACTGCTGATAACTTGATAGCAGCATTTGCCAAAACAAAAACTAATTATCAAAATCATGATCATTACCATAAAATATCTAATCAGTACTTTTTACAATAAAAATCAGCTGATTTCAATAGGAATATATAATTATAAATATATGATCTACTACCAACTGATTTTTTTAATATACAATACACAAAGTGTAACATACATTATAGAACAGCAATTACGGCGTTAGTATCTTTATTTCTGAGATTCTTCAAGATGAAAGATATATTAACTCCTAAATCACGTTTCTACTGCATACATTTGTCCACATGAACTGTATAACAATTGAAAGACATTTTTTCAATCCAAAAGGTGGAATGTGCGTTTTTTATATAAAAATTATCAAAAATATGATTTTAATTTATTATTAATATCACTAACGTCATACGATATTGTCAAATTGTTGTTATAATTACATTTGAATCACAGACTCGCAAAATAAAACCTTACGAATTTAAAATTTCTGCACAAAAATCAAGGAAAAATAGAGAGACTGAACTAATCTACCAGTAAAATTACAAAAAAATGTCATGAATTTTGAGTAATTAAATTAATACCAAAAAGAAAATTCATATGTTTGCATTTATCAATAACAGATATTACAAGGATTTCAGAAAGAAGGAAAATATACTCATTTGTTAAAGAAATATAATAAATAAAATGTTTCTTTGCAAACATATAAATTTAAATAATGAAATACTTGTTGGATCAATGTAACACTAATCTAACAATAATATACTAAAATATGTACAAAATGAATTTATGTATTCTATATAATATTACAAACACATTCAAAATAACAAGGCATATCAAGGCACAAGAGTAAGATTTTTGGATATTTGATTGGTCCAAATGGGTGTTGGCAGTACTGTAACTTAGTACATTAGCCTTCAATCAATAGGCACTTACTAAAAATGAGACCACTTATTACATTGTGCCGCACTCAAACGATGCAAAACTTTTTCATTTTTATATAATGGAGATTATATTGACAGGTATACTTTTTCTGAAGGCAGAAATTAAAATACCAATTTTGAACAAAAAATTGAGAATTTAAAATCAACATTTGGGGATAACGATTGATAACTTTATATCACTGTAAAGTACAGAAACATAAAATTGCGTAACATAATAGGCCAAGATATTGATTCAAAACTCAGGAATTGTCATGAATCAGGAATTGTCATGAATCAGGAATTTTAGTAACTAAAATATACAGTTAGAACTCAGAAATTAGGAGAAAAAAATAATATATAAAAATTTTCATAAAAAAAACTTATCAGAATATGGTTGTGACACATACTAATTACTGGCAATAGTGTACTTTACATTGTAGTTGTGCGATATTCACTTTTAAAATTCTGTCACTAATAGGCATACTATTAAAAAAATTAGGATCACACTTCTTCGTTCCTTTTGAATCATCCTGAGTTTTCAATACATTAACTGCAACAACGTTTAACTTATGTCCAAAATATTCATGAATAACCTGTCTCGCTAAAATCCATTAGAAAATTTTGTTTATTTTCTCTCACATGCTGAACACAAACATGAAATATGGAATGTATTTTGGTATTAAAGCAATTGACTTTTAATTATGTTAAGAAATTTGAATCGAATATAAAATATTTGAGATTTTGAAAAATTGTGTGCAATACCATGAAATTGTGAGAATAAAAAAATCTTCCTAAAAGGTTTCACATTATTTGAGTGCGGCCTGTCATTTTGTGCAAAACACCTCAATCGAGATATAACAAGATCACAACTCGTGTCCAACACTTAAATATATATAGCATCGGAGCCTTTGTTGGTCTGATGTCCTGAGGACACATAAGTATTCGGACTGGCTATGTTTTCCGACCAATCCGAGTTGCATGACCGCGGTGAACTTGATGACCAATGTCCAGGACTCTCTGGGCTAGGGGTGGGAAAATTATCGGGTAGTAAATGGTCGGTATGTTGAGAAGGGGGTGTTAAATAATAGTTCTGATGTTGAAATTGTTGGGGATGCAACGAGGCTGGAGTGGTACTCGTTAAACCAGAATAGGTCATGGGAAGATCAAGTCCTGTCTGACTGAAGTCGAAGCCCATCTGAAGAATTTGAGTTTGAGGAACGCCGCCGTGTTTTTGTTGTGTTGCTGCTCTCATAGCAGCAATATGCGTAGGACTGGTGGGAAGGGAAGGTCGGTTTTTTGCCGGAGATGGCGAACCGTTATACCCCTGGGGAGACAGAGACATGTTTGATTGGACCGAATGAGGGGGAGACTGGTTGGAATATGGGGGACTGAGTGTATTAGCTTGCATTTGCCGTTGCTGCATCAACACTGGGTCTGGAAATATATTAAAGGCACTATAATTATTGTCTAAAGTGAAAGCATGATTATTTTGGGGGTTTTTCATAGCATCCTCATAGGGAGGAGGTTGTTTGTTACCCATTAGACTTTGTAAACTCATGTTAGTGTACAGTGATGTCGCATCATATGGACTGGGCAGATTTGTCATGGGAGACTCAACTGGGCTGAGAGTGGAAGTTATAGAATCTACACTTTGTGGAACTTCATTGTGTTGAGAAGTCTTCTTGTTATTATTATTGTTGTTCTTTTTAACACTGGCTTTCCGACGTATACTTCCGGGATTAGGTATTGCATCACCTTCTGGACTTGTAGGACTGCTATTTTTACTAGGCCTCTTGGACTTCTGCCTCTTAGGAACAATAACTGTCGGTTGTTGCAACATGTGGCCAGTAGGCGATGCTGAAATTGTAAAATTTGTATTAATTTTGTAAAGAAATATCCACGAGTTGACTTACTCATCATATTATTATTGGGAATGACGTTAACCATTTGTGGACTCCTGGGGACATGCTCATCTAACAGTCGCACAATATCATGGTGCAGTCTTTCACTTGCGACATCTCGGGGCAGTCTATCCATGTGGTCAGTAATTTCTCTGTTTGCATAAGCTTCCAGTAAAGCCTTACAAGCCTGATATGAACCCTCACGAGCAGCTAGGAACAGTGGTGTTTCATCCTAAAAAACATTACATATTATACACAAACCAACTAATAAAAAAACAATTTCACCCACCTTATCATCTTGAGCATCTCTGTTCGCTCCATTAGATAATAAAATATTAACAGCTTCTACATTGTTAACGGCTGCAGCCCAATGGAGAGCGGTTTTTCCTGAGTTATCTGCAGCATTGATATCAGCTTCGGCACTTATGAGATCCTGTACCATTCCTTCAATAGCTAGACGTGCTGCAAGAATCAAGGGTGTAGTGCCCTCGTGCATTCTAGCATTGAGATTGGTGGCTCTGTTCCTTAACAAAATCTGGAATACTCCAAGAGCATCAGCAGCAACAGCTGCGTGAAGAGGTGTCCTTCCAGTGTTGTCTTGAGCATTAGCATCTGCTCCTGCATCTAGAAGCCTCTTTGCAGCATCTGCTCTGGCATACCTGGAAAGTAATTGTAATGTAATTATATCTGGAAGGTTCAGTATTCCTTCATACTATAAACAAAGAAGATAAATTATATTTTCTGCCAATTAATGCCTCATGACATAAATACACATCTCTTTTACAATAAATGCAGTATCAGATATAAGGAAAATTCAAATTTTTTAGGTTCACACATTGATGTAATATATATTTTCAATTCTGAATTTTTTTGGTTCATGTGGGTTGAACACAGAACTTTTTTGTGTGGAATATTATTTATGAATCTCAACATCTAAAAAAAAATAACCCAAAAATCACATATGTGGCATATATTTGGATGTAAGGAATCTAATTTAATTAAAAAAAAAATCGGACCTATGCTACAGACTAAAAGCAGTCTGTCTGTATACTTTTTTTAACAAATAATTTGAGACATAACAGTTAATTTCAAAACAAGAAGTAATTATTACCTGGCCGCTAGATGAAGAGATGTCTCCCCTGTCTTGTCCATGGTAGCGTTCAGCTCTGCACCTTGTGCCACCAAGTCTTGTATAATAGCTCCTGCACCATCGTCCTCGTCTTCGTCGATGCCGGTATCCATTCCGCCGCCTCTAACCGCCGCCACCATGATGGGAGTCATTCCGCAAGGTCCTCTTGCATTTATGTCTACATGTTCATTTCCTTGAGGTGGCGTCAGCATAACAACAGGCCTTATGTCAGCGGCATCGAGGTGTTGCTGTGTCCAACGAGGCTCGGCAGCTTCTTCGTATTCTGTGATAACAGTGTGATCACTGGAATATCCCAAGTCATTGCCTCTGAAACGTTTCGGTTGCGGCATATCGCTTTCATCATCTGACCATTGGGGAATGTGGCCATGATGACTGTTGGGATCGACCTCCATTCCAGGTATCGATGGGTTTTTACTAAGATTTCGGAGTTCCTGGCCTTCGGGACCGCGCCTGCGAGATCTTCTTCTGGTTCCAGAGTTAGTTCTTAAAAATCCTTCAGGAAACCATGTTATACCAGCAGCTCGTTTTCTTTGAGTCTGTACGATCAAAAACACGACCGAGCACAAAACAATTACCAACAAAACGCCTATCAAAACATATTTTGCATTGGCCGGTGGATTTTCATCTTCATCTAATCCATTTGAACCATTCACCTGATAGATGGGAAAAGTTGATGACAGAGTATGTTTCGATGCCTTAGCTGCCAAAAATTCGGCAGCAGCACTAGCTGTTTGGAAACAGTTTTCCAGATTTTCGTTTATTGTCGAACATTTTCTGTTATCAATTTCAAGGTATACTTTAACACCCGTTTGGGTTTGCTCCGAATAAACTATATGGTGTTTCTGCTTGAAATTGTAGTCTTGTAGGCTGTTTGTTGGTGCAGTGCCCATCCAAGGATAAATCATGTCATTTCCTAGCTGATCTTTCTTTACCACCAATATAGTTCTCAGCTGATGACTAGTATCTCTTAGAAAAGCAACCAGGTTTTTCTTGAAGCCTTCCATATCCATTAAAATAATCATGGATATAACACCATCTGCTAAATTTGGCGGTTCGTTTTCACAATCCAAACCATCCCAATTACATTCGGCATTGTTACAACCATAATCGCAATATCCATTTGCATAATGTTTTTGACAGTAAGCATCATAAATTGGATTACAGGCTTGAAGTTTCTTTTCGCAATCTCTTCCATCAAAAAGACACTGGGCGTTATTACAGTCCTCATTGCATTTTCCATCTCCAAACACCTGCCAACATTTAGTAGGAGCTGTACAGTTCGCATAAGGATTGATTCCTAGTGAACAATCTTGACCATCGAAATCACAAGCATAAGTGTTACACTCTTCATCACACACCATGTCTCCTCGTTTCATTGGGCATTTGTTCATCAGGCACTGCTGACGCTGTTTTTCTAGATCTTTTTCGTAAAAGCTTTTGAAGTCTTGAGATGGCCTGATGGGTTTTCCGATTCCTGCTGGAGCGGTACGATCATAAATCTCACAATTTTTACCAATGTGTCTAGCTGGACAGTAGCAAATGTAGTCACCCAATTTATTCTGGCAAACTGCATCAGGATGTAAACAGGGATTGCTATCGCATTCGTTTATCAAATCTACCTCACAATTTATGCCTGTAGTCTCAGGTGGGCAATCACAAACATAACCACCTCCGTCTGATATTCGGCAGATTCCACCATTCTTGCAAGGATCTGAATCACAATCGTATCCACTAAACTCGCATCTGGTACCATAGAAACCGTCTGGGCATGTGCATTTATGACCTGAATGAGTAGGAATACATACTCCTCCATTAACACACGGGCTACCCGCGCATATATCTACTTTGCGCTCGCAATGGTGTCCTATATATCCAGGTCGACAGTTGCACTGATAGTCGTTCACCAGTTGAACACAGTCTAGTGTTCCCGGATTGGAACAAGGATTTGATAAACATTCATTAATATCCCCTTCACATCGCGGTCCAACAAATCCAGCTGGACATTTGCAATCAAAACCTCTCACTCGATCTATACATGTTCCATTGTTGTGACAAGATTCGAGTCGGCAATCATCTATGTTTATTTCACAAATGTAACCCAAAGTTCCAGGTGGACAAGAACACAGAAAGCTGTCAACCAAGTCGTGACAAGTACCACCATTCTGGCAAGGATTAGGTTGGCAATCATCAACATTCAGTTCACAATTTTGGCCTTGGAATCCTTTAGGACATATACAACTGTAGGAACCTATCAAATCCTTACAGGTCGCACCATTCTGACATGGAGCTGATTCACATTCATTTATTTCTTTTTGGCAGTATGACCCAGTATATCCCTCCTTGCAGTGACATCTATGTGAATTTCCAATTGTTTCACAAGTTCCGTTATTGCAAAGTAATTTCCACGGAACACCTAAAAAAATGAATTAGATACCTCGAAGAGCTAAATGCTTATAGAGTATTACCTTTTTTTGTTGCAGCATCTTTGCAACTAACCATTTCAACATCACATACTTTTCCAGTCCAGCCAGGTCCACATACACAAGAATATTGATTTTTGACTTGTTGACAAGTAGAGTGGTTCTCACAAGGATTTGTTGCACACCAATCAACATATTCACCACAGTTCTTTCCTGTGTAGCCGAAAGGACAGTGACAGGTATAATGTGATGTATGGTCCTGACAAGTAGCACCATTCAAGCACGGAGAACTGTCACATAGGTTGATTCTGTTTTGACAATTAGAACCAGTGTAGCTGTAAAGCAAATAATTGATAACAAATTGATGAAGGGTAATAATGAACATAGTACTTACCCAGGCTTGCATGTGCAAATATATGAGTTAATACCATCGATACAAGTTCCTCCGTACATACAGCTACTTTCAGTGCAGTCTTCATCATTCGTCTGACAGTTTATACCAGAGAATCCTAGAGGACAGGTACAAGTGTATGAGTTGACATATTGGTTACATGTTGCTCCATTTTGACAAGGGTTTGAAAAACATTCATCTATATCTATTTCACATTGCCTTCCTTCAAATCCATTAACGCAAAGGCACAAAAACTGTCCTATCTCATCTAAACAGGTTCCTCCATTCTGGCAGGGAGCTGAAGAAAATAAACAATAATAGGATCACAGTTCAAACGCTAGTGAGAACATGTTACTTACATGAAGCACAGTCATCAGTGTTGGTGGCACAGTCTTTTCCTTGATAACCCCTCATACAAATACACATGTAGGATCCATTGGTGTTTCTACAAGTAGCGCCATTTCTGCAAGGTTTCGAAACAACACATTCGTCAACATCTTGTTCGCAGAATCTCCCGGTATATCCTACACTGCAGGTGCAGGCGAAGTCCATGAAATTCGAACTTGGTGTGCATTTGGCGTTGTGTTGACACAAATTTGGTTGACAAGGATCTAATCTCTCTTGACACTCCCTTCCGGTGAAAGGTACTTCACATACGCATTTGAAATCATTCACCAGGTCAATGCAGCTGCCACCATTTTTGCAAGGATTCATAGCACAATCGTCAATGTTGTATTCGCAATTGATTCCTGAATAACCAGGAATGCATTCGCAAGTATAGGAAGCAAGATGATCCCGACAGTTACCACCATGTTGGCAAGGATTTGAGGCGCATTCATCAATATTGATCTCGCACTGCTTTCCTCCATACCCAGGCAGGCAATGGCAAATAAATTGATTGACTCCGTCTTCGCAACTACCTCCGTGTTTACAGGGATTAGATTTGCATTCATCAACGTCGCTCAGGCAGCGTGCATCAAAATATCCTCTGGGACATTCACATCTAAATCCGTTAACCAGATCAATGCACACCCCTCCATTTGCACATGGATTTGATGAACATTCATCTATGTCATTCTCACAATGCCTTCCAGTATATCCAGGTATGCATTCGCAAACATAACTGAAATAAAAAATCAATTAGTTTCATTGCCCTGAACTGAATCGCTACATGCCTATAATGCTTTTGTTTTCGAGGACAACCAGATGCCCAGATTTCATGCACAATAGTAACATCCACAAACAAAAGACAAACAAACATCAACATATAACTTACGGATCATAATATGGGTAACCACTGAGTGCATGAAAAAAATTTAGAGCAAATTATTTCCTCTTTTAGAACTAGGTTATTCTCTAAAATTACCTGTTAATCCCATCCACGCATCTGGCGCTGTTCCTACAGGGGTTGCTGTGGCATTCGTTGACGTTGATTTCACAGTTAGGTCCCGAAGTGCCAGGTTTGCAGAGGCACTGGTATCCATTGACCAAATCTTGACACGTTCCACCATATTGACAAGGATTCGACTCACACTCGTTGATTTGATGTTGACAAAGGTTGCCGGAATATCCGGGATGACATGTGCAAGTGAAAGAATTTTCCCCGTCGATGCACTCTCCGTGCAAGCAAGGCGAAGAAAGGCAGTCATTGATGTTCGTTTCGCAGGATAGTCCGTTGAATCCGGGAGGACATTCACAGGTATACGCGGCTATGGAATCGTGGCAGACGCCTCCGTTCCGGCAAGGATTCGATAGGCAGTCGTCTATGTTTATTTGGCATCTTGAGCCGGTGAAACCCGTGGCGCAGGAACATTTGAAGGAATTGATAAGGTCGTGACAGATACCTCCGTTCAAGCATGGTTTATCTTTGCATTCGTCGATGTCAATTTCACACTGAGTGCCAGTGAAGCCTGTAATATAACATAATTGTCATAAAACACATTTGTTTAACATTAGAAAAACTGCTTATTAGGAACGTTCATGTGAAAAAGCAGAATTCACATTAGGGTATTATAATATTTTATGAATTCATATGAATTTAATATACGATATCTCTCTTAAATAACATTGAGTAACTATAAGTTATAATCATTTTAAAATATAACATATAGACTCCTAGTGGTAAATAATGTTTTGTTTAAAAAAACCTATTTTTCCGTTAACCAGCTGTCGCACCCCTATGAACGACAACCCTCAGAAGTAGAAACTTGTGCGAGATAAGGATTAACGAGGTCTTACCTTTTAACGTGTGATTCCTAACA
>WOGM01000959.1:0-10841 GCA_015342125.1 Leptinotarsa haldemani | reverse complement strand
TTTGAAAAATCAAAGTTGCTACTGCTTTCTAATAGAAGCGGCAACACCGCATCGTCGAAAATATTTTAGTTGGCTAGAGAATGTCCGAATATGCCCTTCATTAAATTTTCAAAGTGATCCGTTGTCTGGTTCACCAGAAACGTCCAATGTGTCATCCACCGTGAATCAGCCTGTATATGACTTTAGCCCACTCAATGTCACTAACAAAACTTTACAGAAACCGGGCGCTCTTTCATCATAGAAAGCCTTGTGACAATAGTGTATGGCTCTACCTCAACGATTTTTTTCCAGCTAGTCGTGGGACCCCTTATAGACTATCAAGTAACTGAATAATCCAACCTAGGGTCTACAAAGAGAATTTATTGTTAACCTAATAACCACTACTGTACTCCTTGTAGTATCGAACCAAAAGCAAGATCTTTTCATTTCTCCAAATCTAGATCCTGTTAACAAACCTATTCGGTTAGGTGGTGCAGGCAGGAAGCCTCCTCGAAAGCAGACAGTTTCATAGATGTGCCTTGCACCGAATTCTTGAGCAGCAGTAGTAGAATCTACATTGGAAGATGAGAAAAAGCTTTTCTGGATCAGTTTTAACGATAATTCACCCAAACCATGGCGGAAAAGCGCTGCACACTCGAATCATCAGGTATAGCTGACTCACAGATGCCCTTACATGGAAAAGTTACTGCGGTCATCGAGGTGGAAATTCCGCACCTTAGATATCTGACAACCCCAATATCGGTCAATCAATTGGATCATCCACAAGTTCCATTCCAGATCTGCACATGCAAGCCTTGATGGCCTCAAGTTTTCTGAGAGGATCAAAAGAGCGTCTCTCCAAAGTGATTCACAGGATGCCTACTTCCAAAACTCAAATTTGTGTTGCCCACCTACTTAATGAAGATAGTCACAGACTGACCACCATTCAGGTCCTCACTAAATTGACGTCCCAACCAGCAAAGTTGTTTTATAATTAATTTCATAGTGCTGCAACAGTTTTATTTTGTTGGTATTCTAAAATGTTGGTATTCCAAGTGTTTTATAAATTTGTAATAGAAGTCATCCGTTATGAAATAGTCACGAAATTATCACAGAAACGTTTTTACAGTTAACTTATAAAACATATTTTCGTATAAAAGTAAATTGTTTTGTGGTAGTTTTGAAGTACTTTTCTGTAAAGTTGTTATGCTCTTTATAAAACTACTTCAAGATTATTTTGTAACAGCTTTCTGTAGCTTCAATGAAATTATTTTATTGAAATACTTTCAAACACAATTTTGTTTCCATTACTATTTTATCCCTTTAATGATAATTTCCCAACTATTTCATAGTATGGTATATTATCTACAATTCCAAAACAATGAAATAACTGTTAATAAATCAAATTGCTTTTACTAATATATATTTTCTGTCGCCAAGAAGAAACTGCAGCATTTGAGAAGAACCATCTGACACTGATTTTGGAGGTCGTGTAATGAAGTATAATTTGTCAGTTTTATTTGACTAGCGTCCCAATAACTATATACCTAATAACGTGTAATATTGGAAAAAAATTAAGGAAAGTGGTTCGTTTCACACGAAGACTTACGTAATTCAATTCACACGTGATTCAATTCAATCCGTCGATTCAAGTGGAGCACCATGCTTATATATACTCAAATTACTAGCTCAAAATTCCTCCAAAATTCAGCCTTTATAATCGATGGAAGAAGCTTCTCAGCTTGAACATCCCGACAGATAATATTTATACAAACAATAGGTGAGAAATCCTATCTTCATTTTTATAGGAATCTATAGCTTTGAAAGGAGTCCGAAAGTAGTGAAAGTTTCTTAACAGTTTTATAGGGGTAACATAGTAGCTAAAATACGTTGAAATATAACAATTCATTTTAAAGGACGACGCCATTTTAAAGTGATAGCAGTTCGGAATACTGACATTAGATAAGTTGAAAATATAAAATACTGCACATATAGTGATATTTACAGATGAAAAGTACATAGATATTATAAGATTTTATTATTTAGAACAAACAGAGAGTTAGTTTGAATGTGGTTGAGAATGTTTCGTGGTGTATTTCATCAGTTCGGACATCCATTGTCTAATAAAATATAAATTGATTTTGCAACTAGAAAATTAATACGTCGACAGTGTGAATTTTTGTATATTAAGAAGCATTTATTAAAACAACGATAAAAATAAAAACAACAATGAAAATTTGGCGCTCTGAGACGACTTCTTTGATTCCAGTGGCGCATTTGCCTTTTCAGCTGCAGGACAACTCGGAAAAACCTGCAGCACCACATCATCTGAAGATCTTGATCCATCAACGTCCTCTCTCTTATAAAACAAATAGATTCAATGCATCGCCAGAACACTTCGTGACACGACTATGGTCAAACTTAAACCAGTCCGTTTCGTCTTTGATCAAGGCGTAATAATGACCAAATTCAACGCCAGAACCACAGTGAACAATGACAGCATGAATAACAGCATTAAAATGTTCATTTATTTCGAACCTGCCAAAGAGTTTCTTGCTTCCGTCAGAGGTTGAGTATTGTTTGAAGATCATCAGTGTTATTTTTAGATTAACTGGTGCCTCAGATATACTTGTTTCCTTATAACAGTCAGTTCGGCGCATGTTTGGCAATACAGTCGATCATTCCATTTTCAAACAATAAGCTTCTTACGGACTGGTTATTGGTCATATCAGGAAAAGATAGATGAAGTTCCAGAAATTCACAGAAGTTTTCACTACCTCTTGAATTTACTACATAGTAAACAAGTAGGGATTTTTCCAGTAGAATATTCACAAACACAAGACGAGATGGACTGTATGGAATCATTCAATCCGGAGCTGTTAGGAGTATTGATTTTCCTATTGTATTGCTCACGAAAAGTATTCAACAAAATTTTCAAGAATTCGGAACAATCCTCTTGTTGTCATAACGAGTATCTCGTGGACTTCAAAGACTCCAGGAAATCGGTTAGAGGGAAAGATGATACATTCTTATGAAACTGCAGCTGCATGAACAGGTGTTTGAGTTGATGAATAAGTAGAAAACATTCTCATTCTCGTTCATCATTGAAACCTCATTCTTGAAGTTTTTCGTCATGAACAACACTTGTGAAATGCTATTCCTGTAGCAAGTGTTTTCTAAAGTATCCAATCCAATTCTCTTCTCTAGATTTTCAGGACAATTCTCTACTAATTCGTAAGGAAAAACACGTTTCACAGAATCTCCATAAGAACCATTTCTCAAGCTGCGATCGATCCTTCCAAGTGAAAAAGGGTTTCGTAGAGGGATCGATTCGGCTCTTGCTTCATGAAGATCTTCCACTGAAAGGGAACCAGAACTACGAGGACTGCAACTCATATTTGGGGGGCAAGAAGGACCTGAGTCCACTGACTGCACTGAAAAAGAAGAAGGTGGATCAATCACTTGTGAATTAACCTTGATAGGAGAATGATGAATATCCACAAATCTCGGCTTGTTTCGAAGAGATTTCAGTTCCGTACTGAAATTAGGGCAATGCATGATCTCCTCAAAATTATGTGAAGGAGGAATAGTTCCAAGGACCGAAGCAGCATTGCCACGTTGAATAGCAATACCAATTCTTTCTATCAAAAAAGAGGTACAACGGTGATCTTTCGTTGCTTGGCCTATTCTCCTTCCAAGTTCATGAATGAATAATAGAGACTCTGGGCCATAAACACCAAAAGTTTCAACAGCTACTGGATGGAACAGATAGTTATTACCCAGATTTTGGTATTTTTTCCTTTTCAATTTCTTGCCAGACAATGCTGCGGTTCCAGCAGACTTCGAACTTCCGACTAGATGGGAAGCCGCGACCGTGTCAACGCAAGTGAAGTCCCATACCACAGTTCTTCACCCATCCTACCAATTTTCATAATCGCTCTACTGTCAGTTTTCTATATATATAGACTGCGTTAACTCGTCAAGATATACCCTGTAAAGGAACTAACAATAAAAATTATACTGGACATATTTTCCGATGATGATCCTATATACTTTTATATCCCTTTTATGCTTACTAAGTATTTATTTGAGCTCTCAACTTCACCTATTTATTATCACATCCATGAACAATTTTGCAACAACAGTCTACTTAATATATTAATAAATATTGATTGAGTGTTAATTCAATAATTAATATTATCAACAGGAAAAAAACTACTTTTAGAGCCCTGAAGAAAAATTTAATTAAATGCAAAACGTCGGCAAGAAAACAATTGTTTTTTACAGAAAAAATTGATCCTGTTACCAACCAACTTTTTCAGAAAAAATTATTGGATCACTAAACTAGTTAACTGTTTATTCAATAATTTGTGTTCGAAACCAAAATCTATTTATTTGATTACTTGTTCTTTCTTATTATGATATTTGGTAAAAGAGTATTCATCTCAACATATATTTTTTATTAAAAAAAAAGCTTCTTGGCTTTCTACTACTCCACCAATAAAAAAAAATTGGGAAATTTTCAAAGAAAGGAAGATAAAAACTATATTGAAAAATCTTAATGAAGTTTTGTAGATCATGAACAAAGGTTTCTTTTTACAGAGTGGAAGAAAAAACTCTTTCAAAACAACTACTTGCACATGAACATTGAATTACAAGGAAGAAAAAGGTGCTTTCTAAACAACTACTTTCATATAAACATTGAATTTCACGTAAATTACATTCTTCATTTAATGATGGAGAAAGAGAAAGCCAAAAAACCTAATATTTTTTTTTTACTATTTCAAGACAGTTTGATTAATTTCTAAAACACACTGCAAATGCAAGAACATTATATTTGTTCACATATATAAACAGTTCTGGTACTAAATTTCTGCATCAAATTCAAAACAGTTACCCAGAAATGCGGAATGTAATATTCTGTAATATACTACCTGCATAGAGATTACAAGTCAAATTCAAGATATCAATATGAGTTTGCAATCCATAAACGTGCAAAGAATTTGTTAACAAACTCAGGCACAAATTCAACAAATCGGGTATTTTTAAGTTTTCACAAAATTGATAGTCCCTTGTGCACCAGCTGTTTTTATAAACCGTACAAGGAAAGGCATTGGATAGCCGAGAAAGGGTTTCAATACATCCACTCTAAAAACACAAAAAGGATAATTTATACATTGCAGAGTCTACCGAACTATTTCATAAATTAAATTAAATATACAGGGTCTTTCACGACGAGCGTTCGTTAGGAATATATGGAGAACGATTCAAAATGAAAACTTGAAATTTGAATAGCGATAGATATTCGCATATAATTAGGAGTGTGGTTGGTGAATCCATAAGGCATGTTTCTGAACAATGCCGTTTCAAGTTATGGTATCAGATGGATGGAGCCCCTGCACATAGTACTGATACCGTTGCTGGGTTGTTGAATGGGATATTCGAAGATCAGTCGCTTTGCTACAATGGGCCATTTAAATTTCCTCCTCGCTCTTCAGACCTGAAGCCACTGGACTTCTTCATCTGGGGATATATCAAAGAAAATGTTTATGCGGATACTATGAGTGATAAAGAAAACATTAAACGAAGGGTCCTGAGAGCTTTCAATAATTTGATTCCTGACTCCATACAGAAAGCTACAAATAGTGGTATGCAAAAAAGAATATATTCTTGTTTAGAAAAAAACGGCAATGTCTTTGAACATCTGTTGAAATGAACTACAATATTATTTGAATTTAAAGAAATTAAATTAAATTCTAAAATTAAAATAAAATCTAACTTTAAAAAATATAAGCAAAATAAAATTACTGTATTCGATATCAATAAACAAAGATAGAATTCATTTCTCTGGTAGTATTTTATTTCAATCCATCCATTTTCGTTGAGTAACCTTTTGCCAACGACAGAGTTAATATTAGTTCATTTGTTTTTGAAGCTTTCTTGCTTTGGTATTGCTTCGAATGATTTATATTTCAAATATTTCTCAAAATCGGATATATCTTGCCAGGGGTGTATTTTACGTATAGGACATTCTTCATCAATTTGATATCTTTTTTTTCGTAGTATCCAAAAATAATAGAATAGTGTATAGTTTCCATTTGAAAAAATCGTGTTTCTCGATGTTATGTTTTAGGTGGAACATTCGACCACCCTGTAGATTATTTTCAAAAATTCGATGGACTTGTTCATGACTTGATGCTTAAGGTATGATTCTGTGAAATTTCATGTTTTCAACTGTTACTGTCTATGAGTTATGATTTTTCGGGAGTGGTGCTATAACTGTCAAATTTTTCAGAAAAAAAATAATATCTCTAAAACTAACAGATTTGGGTATAGGCATTGTTATACAAAGTGGGCCTAAAATGTGCTGAGATATTCAAATATGTAATAAAATACAGGGTGTTTCATTTGAAATAAGGATGTTGCCCTCAACTTCCGGTATAACGGGAAGAGACCGAAAGTTGAAAATATTTCAGTTGAGAAGCCCATTTTGAAAAACCCACTGACATAAAATCAAGTTTTTATTTTGAATCGTTCTCCATATATTCCTAATGAACGCTCATCGTGAAAGATTCTGTAGATACCTCTACACTGAATTACGAAAATATTTTTTTGCAAACTGCGATAGAAGTTTTTCAATAAAACCGTTACATATTCTCTATGTCCTAATGAGAATCTAGAGGTGTTTTCGAATTGGGGTGAAGGTAACCAGGTTCAAATCAATGCCACAAAAACCCAGGCATCGGTTTTCTCGAAAAAAATAATTCTCTCCAAATCGGATATAATAATGTCAGGACAGACAACTCCGCTTTCTTCTTCGATAAGTTTGTTGGGGGTTGAAATGAACATCAATATGTCTTGACACAATCATGTCGCTGGAATTGCATAGACTGTTTCTCGAAAGCTTGGAACACTGTTCCGAACCCGAAAACTGTACACACCTCTGCAGTTTTTGATGGTGTGAGTGGTGAACACCACTCGCAACCTTGATAGTCTGGAACATCGAAGAAATCCTTGATATTTGTCTCTCTTTTATAGATACTTTCAAGGGAGGTGTTCAACTCTCTACACCTCGAACTTCAATGCGATTTAAATCCAACGTGAATCGCTACCAATCTTAGAACGTCTTGAGGACTTTCCTGTAGTGTTTGTGTTCTGTATTATCATTTGGTTATGCAAAATCTAATCGTTATAGGATCCCCTCATATATGTGAGAAACGTGGTACACCGATCAATAAATTAATATCACTATTCTATACAAAAAAAAATCTATCCAGAGAAAAATATGTTAATATTCACGTCAATCATTGAAGGCTTGAACGTCATATAGTCAAACTTACATTCTAGAAATAACAAAGTTGAATTTTTGGTTGAAATTGATTTGTGGCTACACGGCAAATACATATATATTTTGAGCAATCCCTTATAAATGAATACTGATGACTACTTTCAGAACTTTTCTAAAGGGCTATGAATATGGTTTAATTTATGCATGCGGTCCCAAAGTCGAATGGTACACTCAAGAGGAATGTTTCACAGAGAAATTGACCCATTTGTTAGATTTGTCTCCGCCGGAATAGCAGGAGAATTTTCGAAACATTTGAATTGTTAAGAAAAAGAATTAAGATCGAACAAATTGACGAATTCCGGTTTATTAGTTCATAGAAGTTGTCATGTTACGCAAGTTACATGACACCAGATTTCAAGAAACGTGCCTTATCTACAGGAGCCCGAGACTTTGTAATTTCAAATACATAATTCCCACAAATACAATGGGTTATGCCATTTGCGATTGTTCCCGTATAATAATTGTTATATAATAACAGTAGCAAAGTCAGCAAAATTCATCGGAGTGTTATTCACAATGCCGCCAACGAGAAGATCGAGATAGGGAGAAGTGGAAGAATATTTTCTGTCGTGTTAACACAACAGAAAATAAACTTATCCTTTCATTTCCATATGTAAACTTCAAAATCTGATGTTTATTGTATTCTTTTGAATGTGGAAATAATAAAGACGATTATTATTATTATCATTATCTATCATAACTACGCCATAATGCAATTAGATAACGGCATTGCGGATCAATCCACTGCGGATGAAGAAGAAATCGCACGAGAGGAGCGCCGTGTTCAGTGCTGTCAGATCTACAGGCTCTCGAACTACTGTTCTACTGTTTGATAATTATAATCTGCTGATGACTCAGTTTACTTTCTGTAATTATTATTGAGAGAGTATTAATGATGAAAATCACCATTTTCATAGTGTGTAAAATATATTTTCACTGTTTTTTGTATCAATCTACTGTTTTTCTGATACAACATCTACACTGCTAAGTATGAAAATGAGCTGGAAACACTGATCGGGTTGGAATGGCCCGACTTCGTGCCTCACAAGTCTCGAAAAGTTGATATAACTCAGCTAATAGCAACACAACTTTAATTAACTCGAAGCCAGTACGAAATTCGCCAGGTCAGCTAGTATACGATGATGATAAAGTAAAGTGATCGTAAAGTAAAGCACAGGTACGTAAAGGGGAGTTCGAAGAAATTAATAACATAATATTGTTAGTATTCTAGATTAAATCAACATCGCAGGTCCTAGAACTTTGTAGTAAAAAAAAACGAGTACCATAAAAATTACTAATTTTACGTGAAGATCGGACTAAACTATATATTACGAGTTATATATGGTGTACGTCATTGTCTTCCTATTAGGTTGAAATCCTCACTCTGCGAGACCTTGGTTTTATCTAATTTCAATTATGCGAACTCCGTTTATGGACCAAATTTAACCAACCAATATAAACAAAAAATTCAGAAGTTACAAAATTCTTTCCTTCGGGTAATATATGGTTAATATATGGCATAAGGAAGGGAGAAAGAATTTCCAACAAGATATGTGAAACGGATTGGGTGAATATAGAAAAGAGAAAATTTCTACATTCTGGAAATCTCTTTCATAAAATCATCCTTACCGGAAGACTTTCCTATCTTCATCAGAAAATAACATTCCGCACTAATGTTCATAATGTCAATATTGGACATCCAGGAATATTGTCCCCAACACCATTCAGAACTGAACTCTTCAGGAGATCGTTTAGTTACCAGATTTGCAAGATATATAATCTCATTCCACCAAATTTCAAAACAGGAAGTATCCAAACTTTCAAAACCCAACTTAAAAATCTTTTGTTCAGGACTTATCAGTAGGTTTTATTCATTATTTTCACATAACAAGATTGAAAACTGCCGCTTTCACCAAAAACTGTATAGACATTTTTAATATTTTTTATACATTGTTCTTTTGTATTATTCAACAGGTACGCATAGGTATTTTTCAGGGTTAAGTGGAAGAACAACAGAGTAGCACTCTCCGCTGCTGAGTTGAACTTCGCCCTTTATTTTCATAAATATATTTTGAAGGATTATTTTTTATTTAAATGTATTAAAAGTAGGAATAATAAAGACGTTATTATTATTATTATTAATGTATATTCAGATTGCCAATTACTGCACTAACTAATACTTATGTACTTTTCATTATATACATTGAATTTTTATGATCCCCCTACACCTTTCTGTTAAAAAATATAGTAGAATAATCAGTATGATTACTATAATTTTTTTTCATTAAACCATCCACAACTTCATGATGTATGCTTTGTGAAAAGTTTTTCAATTTTTTCAGTCAATGACAAACTTCTGGTGTTGTCAAGTCTTCATTAATCGGTGTGTAACAGTTATATTGAATTCATCATGCCTTGCCTTGAAAAATTTCGAATTCATACACATTATTTGTGTCAATGACCGTTAAAGAAAATTACTAGTTATTGAGTTCTTTTCAATAAAAACATGCACATCCTTCGTTCTCTTCAATTAAAAACTCCGAGGAATATATGAACATCATCATAAAGACACACGATGGTTCTTCACCTCTCCATCAATAAGAAAGTATGTCATATCCCACATATCCACCTCTAAACGCCTTTGTATCAAGTCCCATTTCTCCGGTTTACGGTTTGGTGAACTCTTCACTTTCTTCGAGAGATTACTACTTTCTCCGGATCGCAGCTGGTTACAGTTGATGCTACGGTGTTCAAGAGTGAAGTGCTACAGAAAGATTGAAGATGATTGTGTATAGTTATCCATTTTATTTGAAGTACATCATTTTCGCAGTTGCGCTGGCCATTTTTCCTGTTTTTGCTCTGATTTTCCTCAAAATTTTCCAAAAGCTGAGTGCTGGCAGGGTGAGAAGCTTGGTTTGTTTGACAGGGAAAACCGCCATAGTGACAGGAGGAAGCTCAGGTGAGTTTCAGGCTTAATTTTCTCTAACAACACTTGATTTTTAAATGCCACAAGCTGAAAAAATTGTTCAAATAGCATCTGGAATATTTTGAAAGGTTTACTTGAAAATTTGCATTAATGATAACATGATTAGAAGGAACGTATTCAATCCCCCACCGCTGTGAAATGAGCAAGATTCAAATTCCCAGAAAAATTTTCAAAAATTTACTTACTTGAACTGTTTTGAAATTTAAATAATAAAGAAAAAGTGCAATTTTGTTTTCTACTGCTTATTAGTTGGGAAAGGGATCCAAAATTCTTCGTAGATGAACAATTCAGTTTTTGTCAACGTTTCGGACTTCAATAAACCCATCATCATTTAATAAAGTCCAAAACGTTGGCAAAAAATACATTATGAAATGAGAATGTTTTTACCACTTATATTTGTAACTAACGTTACTGCAGTTTCGTCCTATTTGGACATTTTCAAACTAATACAATAAACTATCAATGGCTCATTACATTCACCAATATATACGATTCAGGTACTTTGATTGAGTACCTGATTGAGTCAGT
>WOGM01000958.1:0-10841 GCA_015342125.1 Leptinotarsa haldemani | reverse complement strand
GTTACCAAAACATAAAACAAAATTATTCCTATAGGGAGATAAAATATTAACATCGATATATTATAATAAACAATTCCAACACATATTTCCCAGCATTATTGCTGCAACGTCAGTATCAGAACATTTAACTACAATGTTTGCCTGGGTATTAATGTTGCACAGATGATAAATTATTTTCGTGTCAGCTTCTTCGTGCTGTGGACACGATAATTCTTCATTTATATTAGCTTCTATCATATTATTATTGACAATAAAAGAACGATATTGCCTGAAATTAACATTAATCTGCTTATTGCCAATAAATTGTATCATCTCATTACTTGCCCAGTGCAGAATAAAAAAGTCGACAAGCGCTTCTTTAAATCGTGAGTTTTTTAATTCTTTAGCAAAATCAGCAGGTCGAACTTGATCAGGTCCGCTTATGGTAAAATCAAGTTGTGTACATTCCTGTCGTGATAATCTCTCATAATTTTTGATGGAGGGTGTAAAATACTGATCGAAAATTACTTCATATGTACTTGCATTTCATTGTGTTACCATTTGTAACATTTTCTTGGAAATATTTCCAAAGGTTTTAGGCACACTTTTCATTGTATGAAGTAGAAAAAACCGTCAATAATTATTACATCAATGTATAATGGTGGATGATGTTCGATATTTTTTTCTAATGATTTCGTTAAAGCAGATTTTTGAGTTTTATAAATGGCACCATCAAAATGACACATGGATAGTGGCACTGGAGTTATAGGATAAGATAAAATTTTCGATATGTCGATTTTATGATCCATAGATATGCCAAGCATACGTCCAAATAAATCTCTTCGAACACGCACTTCTTGAATTTTACCAGCAACTTTTGTTTTCTGCTTTTTCAAATAATCTTGAGAAAAATTGAGTGTTCTTTTAATGGTGTTCTTTTAATGACCTTTTCAAATCTATTTATATCTGCTTCACATTCTTCAATAAACAATTTGCGTTGAATTTCTCCATTTTTTTCAATATTAAGAAGAAATTGTTCAACAGGCTCTGATGCGGCTTTGCCCGATGAAATATTTATTAACAACTCCTTTGGTACTCCTACGTCAAATGGGTTAATAAAAACATCGAAAGTCTCGATAAATGATTGTAATTGATTGATACTATGTTTGATATTGTGATTGTTGAGTTCAGCTGTAACATCTTGTTCTTTTAGTAAATCTAACTCTTTATAAACATGACTGATTACGGATGATCTTAAATCGTGACTCCGAGCCCATCGTTGTCGTGCAGAAATTGAATTTGTAAATTGTAATATCCCTGAAATATCAAATATAAATATTACAATGGTGAAAATAACCTTGTAATTTTAATTTATAAATTATAAAAATCAACTCTGTGGTAAATTTATTTGTTTTATTAAAAGAAGTTTTAGACATAATTAACTAGGTAATATATTATTAAATAAAATGAAAAATTTGCAATGAACAAAAATTTGTTTTTTCGAAAATGAAATACCTGTAAGTTTACTGTACATCCTGACAAATTCTCTGACTTCGTCTCATAATTTCTAAAACTACTGATCTATCGGTAGGTGATGCTTTTATATGAGTCAGGTAAGAAACTATTTGTTTTGAGCTATTATTGTCACTCATTGAGCAGTTGAAACCAACCCACATTGGCACATTTGATAATCGTAAAGCATGGCTCACCATCCAGATTGTATCGATTGCATCATATAATGGTAAATTCGCTGGGTTCAAATTTTCAGTTTCATGGACTGATAGTCGCAGATTATCCATCATACGTGGTTTTTTAGGGTATGGAACTTCATCTAAGGAAATAGCCTCAAATGTTCTCCGTCTTCTTTTTTTCGAGTTCGAGATAATGTCAATGGAAGACGATGGATCCATTGTTACTGAGTCATCTGTAGTACTAGAATCTAAATTTTGGTATATTGTACCAACGGTATCGTGCAGCGTATCTTTTCCACTTTTTGTTTCTACGAACCGGTCAAAATTATCGTACGCAACACCAGTAGACAAATGTTGAGATTTTTCTATCGTTTCAGGACATAACGAAGATTTTTCAATGGATGTATAAGTTGCTTCTGTTTCTAATTCTTCGATTCTTTGATAACTGATGCAATGTCCATATCTGTGAATAATGTCGATAATTTTTCGACTACTGGTTAAACTCTTTAATGACATTCCTAGCATAATGTGCTTTGATGTTTTGATTTTTCCATTGTGAATACTGTACGCAACATCTTCACAAATAGAGTTTACTTGGCGAATGCATTTTCGATTTTGTTTTCGCTTTCGACTACCACCAGCAATCATAGTAAAAAAAATCTAATAAATCTTGAGGCGCTGATGCTTCTCCTTTTTTTAGATGTTCGACAGAAATATTTTGCGGCAGTTTATCAGTTTTGATATTCAAAACAGATTTTCTCAAAAGCAAAGTAGCTGAGTTTAAAATATCTTCGTCTTTTAAATTTTGAAATGATTGGTAGTCGATACTACTTAAGTGCTTTGAAACTAAAATGTTTTTATCACCAATGGAAAAAAAATTAATATCTTTACTAAATACCATCAGTATTTTAACCTCTAAATTATGCGGTGTGAAATTTCTTGAAATTTCTTCACAATTTTCTGCTGCACTTTCCTCAAGCAAATCCATGTAATATCTGTGAAGATAAGTGAAAAAATAAATCTTTCCTTTTTCAATTATATTTTCTTTAATAAACGAACACATTTCATCAAATACGCCTTGATGATGCTCACGAAGATCATGCCAATGACTTTTTAATATATTTTTATTTTGTGTAATTTTATAAGAAAAGTGTACTTCACAGATATGATGATAATAGATTTTCGGATGAGCATAATTTGTGATTTTATTAATCAACTCGGTAGTATTTTCATCTTTAAGCTTAAATTTTGATAGAAAATTTTTCTTTTCGGATGAAAACAAAGGCAGTCTTTTCGATTTATGTTTTTTTGTTTTTTGGTCACAAAAAATACAACATACATCTTTCGATTTAATAGATGCTTCATCTTCAACTGGAATATTAATTTCAGAAGTTGAATCAACATTTTCTAACTGTTCATTATTATCTTGGGAAGTACATGTAGCTGGTTCAGTTAAGTCATATAAAACTGTTGACTGAGATATTGTAGAGGGGTCAAGTAAAAGAGCAGCTACTGAACTTAAAAGGCTGTGAAATCAATGATTGGGGCTCTATACCTTGTGTAGAAGGAGATCTTGAAGAAGACGCTGAACTTGAATCTTCTGTAACATTGGACGATTTTTTTATATAATATTTTTGCATTAACCCAGTAAATGATTTATAACATTGTCTATGATAAACACTTTCATACAATTCCACTGGTGAAACAACGTCTTTAAATTTTAGGTTATGTTCTTTTCTAAGTTTTAAGATAGTTTGACACTTTTTTAATGTTTCTTCAGTGAACAATATCAATTTGTCTCCAGAATTATTACAAAAAACACAGTTCAATAATTCTGCCGTTGTATTTATTGAAAATAATGCACTGCAAATACTTTTATTTCACTCACTTTAGTTGAAAAACGCAATAATGACAGAAGCACAACACACACTGAACAACTAAACACCTCATAACTACTAGAGTGGTTCGCTCACGCTCAAGCGCTTGCATAATGCCCCTACGCTCGCACTCACAGCGGAATTTTGATTGTGTCTGGGAGAATGTTTGGCCCTTCGGATTGGTCTGGCTGTACACAAAAGGTATTGAAATAGCCCCCCAAACATCATATATAAAGCAGAAGACTTCGAATATAACAAAAGTTCGGTAATTTTGTTATAAGGTTTCAAGCGTCTGGGAAGAATTACCGCCCACAGAAACGGTCTGTCAATATGAAATATTTATTTTTGATAATATTCTATGTGACATATATAAAAATCAGCACTTCGAATTTAACAGAAGTAAGTTATGTTTTTGTCTACCTTTTCTACCTGCTACCTGTGAACGGGCCGTCTAGTCAAACTAGTTAGTACACACACACTCTTAAACACATAGAAGAGTGTCTATACCGTAAAATTCGTTAAGTACTTCAAAAATAAGTAACGTCTGGGGGACCTGGGATCTTAGACTATAATTTACTCAACGATCATATTAATGATAGATTACGTCTTGTACAGAAAAAATTAAAAGCCAAATCAAGAAGAGAACCAACTGCCAGTAATAAATGAAAGAACCGATTTATCCATTGTCTAACTACCTTGCTGTGCACGATAGTTGAATCTTCGCTGATCTAGCAGTATCACCACTCTGTTCCAGATGCTGACAGTTCTCACAGGAGTACACATTTCCAAAGCTTCGCATCCAGAATCAGTCAGATTTCACTCTTCAAAGTAACAACACATATGATTTAATATACAGGGTGGGACATCAAAAACTTACCATGGAAATGTCGGGTACTAATCTTGCAAATCCCAAAGAACGCTCAGACAGATCAATTTTATTGAGAGGTTGACAGTTTTTTTTTCCATTTACAGCGTCGTCACTTCAACTCCAAGGCAAATGGTTGAACAACTGAGGGCGATCTTGGAACATTCTATGAACAGCGGTGTACATTTTTTTTTAATTTGGACGAAACATATTAAATTCAGAGTTGAAGTTACTTACTTTATTCTAATGGTAGCAAATGCTCAAAATGGGCACCTCCAGCTTCCATGCAATAATAGAGATTCTGCTGGACACGTTCACGAACGTTGTGGAATATATCTAGAGTGATTTAGCGACATAGATTCGTGATTCGTTGCCGTAAATCTTCGAGTGATGCAGGAGGCGTACAGTAAATTCTACTTTTTAAAAGACCCCACAAAAAAAATCTAACGGCGAAATGTCTGGTGATCGTGGTGATCATTCGGTAGTGCTCCGCCTCCCAATCCAGTGATCCGGAAAAGTATAATCTGAATACTGCCGAAGAGACAGAGCATAGTGCGGGGGAGCCCCATCTTGTTGAAATATTAACAGATCCTCCCGATTGTTGTGGTCATTTTCAATAATATCAGTGGAAAGGGGATTAATAGTATTTTCCAGAAGCTCCAGATACATTTGTCCGGTTGAATTGCCTTCTAAAAACAATGGGTCAACAACTCAGTCACCAAAAATTGCAGCCCATACATTCAATTTTAGTGGACATTGAACATGCATTTCATGAAAAATGTGAGGAGTTGAATCAGCCCAATAGCGACAATTATGGCGATTAACTGTGCCATTCAGAAAAAAGGAACATTCATCACTGAAGTAAATGTTGAAAACAAAATGTGTATTTTCCACCGCTCGTTTACTAATCAACTCTCAAAATTGCAAGCGTCGATCGAAATAATCTTCATTCAGGTCTTGCGTTGATTTAATCTTTTAAAAATGCATTTTGTGGGTTTTCAAAATACGCCAAATGCTAGTTCGTGACACTCCGAAAACAAATGCTAACTTTCTTGTGCTCAAAATATGGTTAAGCTGAACGTGACCCAGAATTGCCACTCATGTACCTCATTTGTTACTGGTGCTCAATTGTAATAGTCCTCTTACCAGAGACGAACTAAAAAATTAACAAAAAAGTAGCGCAACAAACAAATGAAAGAGTTACAAATACATTCCAACTGAGCAGTGGCGTACAACAATTTGTTGCTATTAACAATATTGAAAAGGTTATTTATCGAAAAGAACTCTTTCAAATACGTCCAAGTTCAGAGAATTCCAAGATCTTTCAAATGATGTGCGACTCCTCTCCTATTCCCTATCAAAATTCCAAGGGTTGTTCACCCCTCTGGTCTGGGGTTGAGGTAACGATGCTGTAAATGCGGAAAAACTGTCCCCCTTCCAATCAAAATCGACTTATCTGAGCGTTTTTTCGGATTTGCAAAGATTGGTATCCAAAACTTCTATGTCAAGTTTGCGATGGGCCACCCTGTAATATGTATTTCTATGATTTTTGATTTTCGATCTTTGTAAGAATAAAAGTATTTTTTAAAAGCAAGTTCAGTGCCGTCGATAGTTATTTAGTGTCACTTTTGCTACTTCCCCCTATTCAAATTCTATGGGTGATGGTCACCAAGGGCGTGACAATGACGATGTCTTCCTCATTGAAAAGTCAACTAGTTTTTGTATTCTCTTCTCAACGAATGTATCTTGAAATAAAAATCAATCTGTATCGTTTTTGTTATCGCACAGTATAGTCTAATATGTCATGTATATACCATATATATCACAACTGCTAAGTGAGAGTTTTTATACTTCACATTATTGTTTGAAGGTTGGATTCAAAAAATCTTTCTTCCCGGAGGTCCAGCGAAAACCTGACTATTGCCCTATTTTGCATCTCATATTATTCGAAGTACTGGCAATTACGATAATCTGATCATTATTAACTTGGATTAGAATTAATAGATGTATGCATTTTATCGTTAAGGGATAAGCTCCTCCGGTTAATGGCATTGTTGATTGGCATTGTAAAGCAGAAAGATAACGAGGTTCAATAGATAGTTGATGATCAACTGCGTTGAGTGTGATCTGTCATAACAGTGACCCAGTATGAAGTCTAAATGAATACTTGAGGATTTTATATTAAAGCTGTATTCGTAAATGAATGAATATAGTATGATTTTTCAGCAATGATTCTGCAAAAAACTAGTTATGAAATAATGTCCCAACAACTAAGTTAGAAATTAGATCAACTTCAAACGAGATAATGGGCTCCCATGTCAGCATCATTGTGCGAATCCCAGTAGTCGTCATAAACCTTGGTCAACCAGTACACTTACTCGTAATGTCTCAACTGTAGTATTTATCAGAATATATCTAGCTGAATGCCAACAGGGAATACAACATATTGAACGTAGCAAAATGTGAGTGAAGCAGTAAACTACAATTTCATTCAGTTCGTTATTTTCGCAATAATGAAATTCTCTAAGAAAGGTGAACTAAAACTAGTATATAATGAGGTTACAAGGTACATTCTTTCATTTGCGCCGCAGATAAAGAATAATGGACTAGGGCAACAACAAATAACTTTGAACGGTAAATGTAATGTACTAGAGTGTAATAAATATTCAAAATAAGTCTATTAAGGTTATGAAATATTGTCAGGAATATATTTTTTACGAAGAATACCGTGTATTTTTATCGAATTTCCCTAATATTTACCAATTGTATGTTTTTTCCTTCTAAAAATCCATCACATCAGAGGATCGTCGAAGAAGTAACAAATATTGTGTGTAAGTCTTCTGTAATAAATGGTCCTTTCTGATTCATTAATTCTTTTTAAATCAATTTTGACAGCTGCTGTCACCGCAGATGCAGATTTCTCCACATCAAAATTTGGATGTTCCAGAACTCAATTTTAATCGTAATTGAAATGCTTTTCATTCACTATTCTACTCTCGATAGATTGACAGAAAGTCTCTCATTTGTTTTTGTTCTCTTAACTTCATCTTACTCTACGAGAATGGTATTTTTCTCGGTCGAAGAGAAAATGAAAGTCCGAAGTTTCAAATATGAAGTATAATGAGTAGAACAATGACACCATAGACAAAATAATGAAAACAGCGTGTAAAATCTTTTATAAAAAAAAGTTTGATCCCATAAAATTAAAGAAAATAGAACAAATAATACACCGCTGAGTTTACTGTACTATTTACTATCAATTCAACCTGTTAAAAAACTACAACTGCACTAACTCGGTTTTACTTCAAATTTAGGGAGAGTGGTGTATAACTTTAAATTTTTGCCGTTTTTTGTAATTGTATTATGAACTTCAACTGAGCAATCAGCACTAGGAACCCAACAATATATAACGTCTTTACAAATAGGAAGTAGACTAAGACAAAATAATATGTGAACTCTCTTTCAATATCAACTGATTTGATAAAAACAAACACCCGGCGTGTCTTTAACACCAATACTCATTTCAAATTCCCCTGTACCCATTACCGGTTTATAATTTCACTACCGATTTTTCCTATATTTCGCATCACGAGCTTACAAACGAAATAACTCCCCTATTTAGGCCTCCTCTCTTAGCCTCGAAGGCTGAAGGGTGAGACCCCGATCTCGTCTACGACACAGTAATTTTATTCTGGTGTGAAAAAACTGGTTTGGACAACCATTGTAGCAGTTGATCTTAGCGTTCCACGAGCAAATTGTACCTGGTGCTAGAACCGTATGGCCTGTTGGTAAACGCTTGGTGGATAAAAATATTGCTGTAAATCATGCCCTAAAGGAAATAACACCGGCCGCCGCTGGTTATTATACATCAATTGTGACGTGCTCTAGTCGACCTACGCTCGCGGCCCTCCTAGACGTGGTGAGAATAATGCTACCGGCTTCGATGGAATTCCGGCAATTTTTCTTCCGCATTCGATTGCCAAATATAAATGCGACACACTGGCTTATCGGGATAGTTAAGTTTCGCGGAGAGAGAGATACAGGGAGATCTAATAAGCCGATAGACATTTGAATAATAGTTGAGGTTTCAGTTAAAGTGTTCAGTTGTATTGAAAGTGAAATCAAGTTGTGTTTAATTAATGTACAGTGTAGTCAATTATTGGTAAACCTACTGGAAAAACGTAACAATATTATCTTTTGATGAAACTGTTCGGGACAAAAGATGTTTTCAGTTGACTATCAATTGTTGACAATTCTTCGACAACTTAGCAAGGTAACAAATGCAATCATTTATGTAGGGTGATTATTGCTAATTTTACTATTGATTCAAGCAGTCAAAGAGATCTGCAGCCTTCCAGCCAGGTGAATTCAGATCAGAGAATTGAGCTTACTCTAATCCGAGCTTAGATCAGATCAGATCAGAAAATGGTGCGAAATTCAAGGATGAGAAACGACGTTTTACAAAAGGAAAAGCGGACGATGCTTTTCATGAGGGTGAACAAAAACAGCGGAAAATATGGCTAATCATTTCACCAATTCCAAACGACGTAGATGAAAGAGCTGTAAAAAAGTATATGGGAAAAAAGACCGGGACACGTGAAAAAGTTGAATATTATGAATCCAAAAGGCGATACGCAATAATTCATAGTAGGAGTTCAACACTTGCACGAAGCTATCTACAAACCAAACTTCTGGCCCAGGAAAATTATCTTCGAAATATTTGATTTCAGAAGAGGACGTAGATTTCTAACCAATCACGACTGCGATGAAGCTATGTCTGAATCATTTTTAGACTAAACACAATGACTGACAACTATATCCCCACACCTATTCAACACCTAGCAAAATGTAAAAGGGATCTGGATATCAATGCTACTGACAAACCAAGTAATGAAATGGAAAAGAAAGAGAACTTCAACGATTCTCTGGCTGTTATGCATCTTAATATACAGGGTATGGTAGCAAAGAAGATACCACAACTGGAGATTTCATTGGATCAGCATCAATCAGACGTTCTGTGCCTCTCTGAACACTGACTTCATACAAGTGAAATGAAAGTCCTCAATATAAAAAATTATAAAGTGATAAATAGTTTTTGTAGAGTGCAAAATAACCGTGACGGTGTTTGTATTTTACGAAAACAAATGTTTCAAATACTTTCAAATCTTTAAGCTACGAAAAATGCTTAGAAAAATTGTGTGAGCTGACTATTGCTGTTAAAGAGCTTAATGTGAACATAAAAAAGAAATTATATATAATAACTGTTTACAGAACACCAAATAGCAATTTGGATAAACTCTTAGAAGAGGTCTATGATCTGATGTGCAATATTTACAGAAAAAATAGTTTGTATGTACTTTGCGGGGACATAAATGTAGACTTGCTAACAGACAATGCAGATACAAAGAAAATAAAAAATATATGAATTTGACATGGTAAATCAGATTACCTCTCCTACCCTCCTTAATAGAGGCATTGATGGAATATTTGCAAATTTCCCTGCTACAAATGTAGTTGAGGACACCCATCTATCAGATCACAGATTTCAGATTTGTCAGTTTATCACTGGGTCAGTTGAGAGTAATGATTCTAGTTTTTTTTACAGACGTAGTCTGTCTGATGGCAACTTGATAGCTTTCAGAGACATGCTGGCAAATGAAACTTGGGAAGATGTTTACATATCAACTGATTTGAACGAATGTTTCAATGCGTTCTATACAACATATCAGTATCATTACCACAATGCATTTCCACTAAGAAGAGTCTCAAACAATTATAATCGTAAAAGGGACAAACCCCTGATATCAAAAGAAATCAGAGAACTGTGTCAAATGGTATGTGACATGTGCAAATTAGCTGAATTTTCTAACATAGCAATTATATTATCAAACAAAAATATATACAACTGAAGAACTTACATACAGAAGTAGTAAAACTGGCAACAATGTGATATAACAACAACAGAAATTAAATGCAAAGAATATTAATAAGGAAAGTTGGAAAATTATCAATGAAAATAGGAATAAAATGAAAAATAATGATACTTTAGAACAAACAATCAATGGTAATACTGCTACAGATAAAACAACAATAAGTAACCTTCTCAATACATTTTTCATTGACATAAAAACAAGTCAACAAATGAATTGAAATTATCTGCTTTTTCATACAACAGCTTATTCTTATATCCAACATCACATATAGAGATCTAAGAAATCATTAATGAAACCACTTAAACAACAGCCTCAGGAATAGATGATATATACGGTAAATCATTTATTGTAAATAAATCTTTATGTGACGGCATATATCCAGAATCACTAAAACATCAAAGTCTATACCCATATATAAAAACAAGGGCTCCAAAAATGATGTAACCAACTATAGAAATATCTGTATTGCTGTATTGCCAAAGTTATCGACTATGCC
>WOGM01000957.1:0-10842 GCA_015342125.1 Leptinotarsa haldemani | reverse complement strand
CAGCAGTACCCTACTTATCTTACTATCGTTGTGTGCGGCAGAAATTCGTTAAGAGATGGCGCGGTGACGTGAAGTCGCTTTTAGTTGAATTAACCGAAATGAACTATGGATTCGTTGCATGAGAATATTCATTATTATTATTATTATTTATTTCAATATGTAGCATATATATTATCACTTTCTGACTACTTTTTCACTCCATCTGCCCCACGTACAGCGCCATCTGCCCGCGAATAGATACAGATCCCGATCTTGACATACATACACAAACATACATACAAACAATCATACATACATACATATAGATGGATAAAGCTATTATAAAGCGTGTAAAAAGTATAAAACAATCAAATTTTTTGAAACAGAATACTGATAAAGGGCTCAAAATTGACAACCAAATAGAGCAGTTATGCAAAAACTATCTTCTATGCTATGATGCTATGATATGAAAAATATTGTTAAGGAGGTGGGATATAAAGCAACTCATGCAAGCTGTTTTATTTATATGAAAAAAAGCTGTAACGGTCCTCTGCAACGTCAAATCGAGAGATTCATGTCAACCAAAGTAATGGAATATTGAGTTTGCTACCTTTTTGTATGTATGCTTGGTTCATTTAAAAGACTAAAGCCTAATGACATAAATACAGCTCTCTTTTGCAATAATTGCAAAATCATATATAAAAAAACTCAAACTATACAAGTTTATTAATTGATCAAACTTTGTCATGGAGTACTCATATTCAAATCTGAAATTTCACATAAGTTGAGATCTGTCTTGAAAAGGATATATTTTTAACCGTGGAATGATGGTTGCAAAGCAGACATGAGTAAAGATTTCTGCAATTACTGTAAGAAAAATGTACTGAAAAAAAATGTATGTATAGAATATGACAAAGTGTACCACAACAGCTGTGCATCAAGTGTATGAAGACAAAATGGTAGAAGAAGGGAACACCACAAATACTCCCCTAGCCCTAGATGATGGTTTGATGGAATCTGAAGATAACATCAGTATTGCTAGGATCTACAGTTTACAAATAAAAATGTGAAAACTGATGACACAAAATGAATGCCTCAAAAGGCTCCCGGAAGGTACAGAAAACAATATCAGATTACTCCAAGAAAACAAATCACTCCTGGAAGAATAGGTGGAACAGCTAAAAAAAGAGCTGGGAACAAAAAACGAAGCTGATAAGAATGTTATGTTGGATAGAATAAAATAGTAAACAAAAACACTCATGTTTACAACCAAAAGGAATCACGGACAAAAAATAGAAATGATTACTCAGATCTTTCACATAAACAGGGTGATACAAGTGGCAATGCGACAATACCACAACTGATCATAACACAGAAGGACTATGAAACTATTGGTAAACAAATTTCTGTTAATCTTCTCAAAGCCAAAATAATATAAAAATAGATAAAATTGTGAACTAAAAGTCTGACATGAATGAAGAGTAAAGTTTCACAAAAGTAACGAGACTTTGTAGAAGAGGCATGGAAGAAAATGGCAACGGAGATGATCATTTCTATGGAAGTGATGACAATGAAAAGAAAATTTGGCTGTTCCAAACTAGAATTCCAGGCACTATTGACAAAGAAAACAAAGACATACATAAGCTCTCGCACCAATTCCACCAACAGTACTGTAAAAAACTACCAACCAGAAGTTCCAGGCAGGACAACCAATCCTTAATGATCGGTGTAGAACCTCATCTCAGAGAGATTTATGAAAACAATTTTTGGCCAAAGAAGATGATATACAGTCGCTTCAACTTTAAATTGGGTAACACTTTCTAAACAATCCACATAAATTTCAACAGTCAGAAGAGGAACATAAGAGACCAAACACTTTTTTAGACAAAACAAGAAATAAAACAAAGAACTTCACTTAATGAAAGCCTAACTGAAAGTTGATATGCATGAGCCTAACTATTCAAGAAATATCAAAGAAAGCTAGTAATATTGAATTATTATTTGACCTAAATGGTGTTTAAATTTGCCGTATTTCAGAGCATTAGCTCGATGGCAAAGTATTATATTCTGCAGAAAAAAATATTTACCTCATATAATCAATAACTCATTTGCATCAGGACAGTATAATAATAATTTGAAGACCTCTGAATCAATTCCCACATATAAATATAAAGGATCAAGAGACAATATAAATAACTATAGAAACATCTACTTACAAAATCAACTTGCAAAAATCATATTTATGGCATACATCAGATCAACAAATTTTATTGAATCTCAAAATCTTCTAGGTACCCTCCAACATGGCTTTCGGCAAAATGAATCAACAACTGCTGGCATTGCTGAGTTATGCATGTTTATAATCATATGAAATCCAAGAAAGCTTCAATCACTCTCTTCTTCGATTTAAGTAAAGCATTTGACACAGTAGACCACTGTCTCCTTCTTGAAAACTTTACCGCATTGGGGTATCTCAATGCGGTATATGTCGGGGGTACCTCAAGGATCAATATTAGGCCCAATACTGTTCACTATCTTTGTCAATGACATTCTCTTATCATGTACACAATCAAAAAATGTTATATATGCAGATGACACAACAATGATAATATCTAATAGAAATCTAGACAAAACAATTTTATAAGTGGTGTACTACTAATGGTCTATGTGTCAATATTCCGAAAAATACTACTTATAACTTCCGCTTTAATAAAAATCATTGACAAAAGTATAGAACAGGTCACAACTAAATTCTTAGGTGTCACTGTTGATCACAGCTGGGAGTCATCAAATTATTATATGATACTTCTTACTAAGGCATCTGAAGGGTATGGTATCTAGGGACATACTAATGTTGGTATCCTACGGTCCGGCACAGTCGAATCTGTCATATGGTTTGATATTCTGGGGAGGCTCAAGTCATAATGACCAAATGTTTTATCACTCAAAAAAAATTGTCAGGTGCATTAAGGGGTCAACCAAAAAAAGCCATGCAAGCAAATATTTGTAGAATAATCTATCCTAACCCTGCCATCATTGCACATATTTATTACAATTACAGGATTTACCTAAAGACAGGTCTCACCATAATTATTGAAGACAAGAAGCAGAAAACTTACATCAACCATTCTCAAGGCTAACTATAGGCCAAAATTCCCATATGTACGTAGGCATGTTCATAGGTACATTTTATAACTACATAGAAAACAAACTGAATGATAAAATAAATTTGAGTACACAAAATGCTACAAATCTTTTTTATATACATTTTTTTATAAGAAGAGCATATTCTATGGAAGACTTTCTGCAGAGTTGTAAAATCTTCACATTCTCATTTCAAACATACATAAATTTGATTATATAAAAATTTCAAATGTTTTAAATGTAAATTCATATGTTTAATAGCTTTTACTGATTTGGATCTGTATGTATGACTAGCCTAATGAAGTAGGTAAATTTGTGTATTAGCATGTGTAACATATTTTGTATTGCTTTGACAGATGAATAAATATTTTTCTGAAAATTGATAAATATAACTTCCTATGTTTTTATTCCACTTGTATTTGGGTGATTCTCCCGAAATTCACAATTTTATGTCCTTGATGTATTGATCTCAAACCTGTGGAATTCACTGTTTGTGATTTTGTCAGAATATACACATAAGTAAGTTCTGTCAAGGACTTACATTCGAATTTCATGCAATTTTATGTTTTACTTACAAAAAAAAACAAAAATATGTCAAATGTCATTTGCGTGCGTGTCCCGTTTGTTATTTTCATTTATAATATGTACGAAAATTATAAAAAAGAACAATTTTAAACAGAATTTTAAATACTGTCTTGAAGAATAGGTACAGTACTAGCAAAAAAATGTAATATAAACCGATTCCTTATTATTTTTTTTCTAATTATACTTGTTTGAAATATGTCCCCTACTACAAATGTCATTTGCGTGCGTTTTTAAAACCAGAAAATATCTCCGATATTAGTGATGGTCTTTATTTATCAACACTGTCGAGAAACATATTAGACCCATCTATTTATGATCCGACTATCCAAAACGAGTATTAGTTGTGTGAAGATCGGCAAGGGAGAAGGTTATTCAGTATTCTTTGTGCGTACATTTATTGCCTTTCATTAGCGAGCTACCTGTAGTTTTCACATTTGCAATTTATTTTACTTTAAATTCAGGTAAGTTATTTATGTTTTAAACTTGTTGAAGAAGACATAATATGATAACTGTAAAAAAAACTAAAGTAGTTAATATTATTTCCCAAATAATCTTTCACGCGCGTTTTATAAAATGTCATTTGAGTGCGATTTTATGCGCTCGCAAATGATTAAACAGCACGATAATGACATTTTTCCTTATTATTAGTATATGGGTCGATGGGTAGTAAGCAAATTTCTGAAGAAGAAAAAAAGAATAGACATAGAGAAAGATCAAAGAAACGAAGAGAAATGATGAAAAATTACCCAGAAAGAGCAGTAATGGAAAGACTTAAGCAACACAATCGGTATGATGCCAGAAAAGAGAAAGGGGCTTTTAAATTAATAAATGAATTGACACCTAGAGAACAAAGACATAGACGACAAAATTGGCGTAATAATACGAAAATATATCGAAGCAAAAAGGAGTTTTTACAAAAATTGCAAGGTAACACCCCACCAAATTCTGATGCTGAGAATAATGACCCCGGTAATGTACCTGAAGGAACTGCTGCTGGGAATTTGAACAATGAAATAAGGCCAACGTCTTCCCGTTTACCAAATAACTTTATTTCACCATCCCAAACCCCAGCACCAGGACCAAGTCGTCAGAAAGCAGGAGGAAGAAAAATAATGTATGGCAAGAGACCTAAATTAAAAATTATTGCCGCTGAAAATCAAAGATTGCGAACACAGAACGTTATAAAAAGAGATATTACAGAAAAAAAAAACAGAAAAAAACAAAAAAAAAGTGAAAATTCTTCCAATACTAAAATAAATACACTTCAAGGCGTTCAGGTACCCCATATAGTGAGAAGAAAGCTACTTTTTGGAGAAGCCCAAAATGAAGAACTTTCCGCCAATTTAAAAAATTTAAAAGATTATAAATAGAAACAAATATTCACTAAAGTTATTTCTGGGAAACTTTTAAGGAAATACAGGTTCTTACAAACAGCTTCTAGTTTCTTATTATACAGTCTATATAGAAGTCATAAAAATAATTCAAATATTATGTGTTTTAATAGAAAAAAGAAAGCGGAGTTATAAAGCTTAAAACACACATACATAATTTTTTTTAGATGATGACAATTCAAAAGTTTGCCCTGGAAAAAATGATACCGTAACACGTTTAGGAGTAAAGAAGCAAAAAAGATACCTAAATAATTATCTAAAAGTGTTACATAATACTTTCAAAAAGAAAAACAATAACAACAATTTTTGGGTTGTTTTTCCCAACGTATCAGCTCGAGATACCTGTTTATGCATTACGCATGAAAATATGAACCTATTAATTTTTGCGCTGAACAGAAACAAAATTATTCAACAGAAAAATTGGTATGAGGTTCTTAGTCAAATATGCTGCAGTACATATTCTACACAATGCCTTGAAAGAGAATGTAGTGAATGTAAGACACAAAAACTAATATTTTCATTAACAGATGGACAGAAAACTAAGGAACTATCGTACCAACAATGGAAAACCAGAAAGGAAAAGAGAATTAGTGCTAAAACCAAAAAAGAAATAACAGTACAGTGAACTGTAAAAGAAACATTAGAAGCCACATCATACGAACTAGTGTGTAATGGTGGCCATATACGCTACGAGAAATCGTTACGACCAGACTGTGCAGTTCGAACGGTACCGATAAATCGCTACATGTATGTGATAAAACTGTGCAGTTTCGCACGATTTTTTGAGACTGTACAGTCGAACGGAACAATACAAAAATTTCAATTGATTTATCGGAATCGGACGAACTGTGCCGACTGATCGAAACGTGTATGCGCTCGTTCCGTTTTCGTGTTCAGTTTTGTCGTCGATCGACATTCGGGTAGACGTGCGCACGCGACATGGCGTCTCAAACTAATCGAGAATGGCTTGAAGAATTTATTGAGTTATATCGCAGTGAACCTTGTCTCTGGAATATTAAAGGCAAAGAGTATCACAATCGTGACTTAAAACGTTCAGCATATACTAAGCTGGTTGAAAAATTGAAAACAGTAGACCCTAGGGCTGACAAAGATGCTGTTGTAAAAAAAATAAACAACATTCGCTCTACTTACAAAAAAGAGCGTAAGAAGATCGCTGATTCAAAAAAATCAGGAGCAGGAACCCAAGACGTGTATAAACCAAAACTATGGTATTACTCTATGTTGCTGTTTTTGGATGACCAAGAAGAACCAAGACGTTCACGCTCTAATATGGACGACGAATCAACAGACAACGAGGTAAGTTACATACATACATACATATGCGTCACGCCTGTCTCCCAGAGGGGTAGGCAGAGGCCATATAAATCCGGCCATATTGAGAATGCTCCATAGTTATTTATATTATTACATGAATAAATAATAAATAAAAGTACATAACTTTTTTATCAAATCGTTTATTCTCAAAGTTAACGTATAAAATTATTTTGCCACGGAACGCTGCCTTCGCTTGCAAAATATTCCATGTACTCTTCTCTGACTTTTTTTGCGACAATCGAAGTATTACCAAGATTTCTTCGTTGCAAATTAACTATCGCTGAATTCAGTGTATCATATCCTTGGGTTATTGACCCGTCATCAACATTTTCTACGTCGAAGCATTCTTCTTGACAGTTAGAACTTCCTGAAGTCTTCATTAAATAATTATGTAAAGCACAACTGGCCATCACGACAGACCCTATTCTTTTCGAATCAATACTAATGTTTGTGTGAAAAATTCTAAATCGAGATGCCAAGATCCCAAACGCATTTTCGACAATGCGCCTTGCTCGTGATACGCGGTAATTTAGAATTCTGGTTTTATTTGTGGTCAAGTCTGCTTGTCTAAATGGCTTAATTAAATCTGTTCTAAGTGGAAACGCATCGTCAGCCACAAACATATAAGGCAACTTTCTAGTGCCATGTGCGACAACTGTGTCGGCTGGAATACACAACTGATTATTATCAAGTTTTTCAAAAAACTTAGTGTTTGTGAGTACGCCACCATCTGAAATTCTTCCATTTGTTCCAAAATCACATAAAAGAAATCGATAATTTCCATCAACGATTGCCAATAACACCATGCTATGATGGTTTTTATAGTTGAAATACTCTGAGCCACATCCATCAGAAAGAAAAATTGCTATTTGCTTTCCATCCATCGCGCCTAGACAGTGCGGAAAGTTCCATCTCTTTTCGAACACTTCGGCCACATCCTTCCATTCTGCTTCCGAGCGTGGGAACTGTAAAAATATTAATTGTTTCAGGAAATTGAAAGTGAAGCATCTCCAGCCGCCCAGTCAACTCCACAGTCACCTCCAGCTACGCAGTCAACTCCACAGTCACCTCCAGCCACACAAACAACTTCACAGTCATCTCCCGATACTCGTTCAATTACAAACACGTTGTTTAATAGGAGTCGGCCAAAAAGGAATGCAAATGACAACCTAACTACTGAAGTTTTACAGTCTGTTCAAAACCATTTCAAAAGGCCTGCAATTACTAATGATCGATTTGATATTTATGGAGCAAACGTCGCAGCTAAGCTGAGAGACCTTACAAAACATCAACGTATTTTGGCCGAAAAAATAATTAATGAAACATTATTTCTGGCAGAGATGGAAAATTTGACTATTTCACACCAAGTGATGGAGTCAACCAGTGTGCGTTTTAATAATTATGGTTACAACGTTCCCAGCCCCGTTGCACATACTCCCAGCCCTGTTGGAAACAATCCTAGCCCCGTACCTTATCAGAATTCAAATTATGATTACCAAACACATCCAGGCTCCCAGTCAACTCTCCAAACCCCAATACTGCAAACTTCTCAACAAGATCAGTCCCAACAAATGCAAAATACAGCGGCTACTTTTTTGTCTAATTTTACTTAATGTTAAACCATCATTATAAGTACAACTTAATAAACATTACATTCTAAGTAATAGTAGTTTTTTATTTCTTACCTTAAAATAGTCTTTGCGGAGAACCTTATATATTGCTTCACAGGTTTCCGGTATTATGCGACCCAAGGCTTGAGATGAAATGATGCTAGAGAATTTCAAATCTTCATAATTTCTTCCTGTTGATAAAAACCTCAAAGTAGCTACAAGCCTCTCGTGGGGTGGAATAGCATTTCTCATAGTAGTGTCTTGCTTCTCGATAATTGGTGCTACCAAATTCAGTAGATGTAAGTACGTATCGTGATCCATTCTTAGAAAATTATGCCAGTCTTTTGGAAAAAGCTTTAATTCCGCCAACAAATTCACATGAGAATGAACTCTTCTTTTCATTAGCCATTCTTTACACCAGATGCTACGATTTTTCCGCTTCACTTTTTTTTTCCTTCAGGGCGAATATTAATCCAATAATTGCTAAACCGTCGTCCGTCGAAGCCATCACTGACACGTATGCGTCGGCGCCGCTTATTGTACCGTCTGATCGCAACGATTTCTCGTAGCGTGTATAGCTTGTATGCCAGCTACGATAAACTGCACCACTCGAACTGTACAATCTGATCGTAACGATTTCTCGTAGCGTATATGACCACCATTATAATTACATTGTAATGCAAAACATTTTCAGACAAAATCTTACTCAATCTCTAATTCAATATATTTTTTCATAACAATTGAAAACAAAAATGATCTCATATTGTTTATTAAAGCCTGTCAGTTTCTATAACAAGGATCTAGTAACATTTCCATAAAAAAGGCTATTTTACAAATATTAAAAAAAGTAAACAAATAATTCCGGTTCAACCTATTCCAAACAAAATTCCATGTATATACTCGATTTGAATACCTGCATTGCAAGGAACACTAAAGCCAAGTCCAGAATAGGACAAAAAGTTGTATGGTCATATCGTCCATAACGCAAATAGTTTCAGAGGTAGCAATGCATTTTTTCTAGGAATTTCATACAGAATGATTCAAAGCAGTTTTAATAATGTTCAGAGATTAGAAAAATAAACATGTCATGCCACCAGCTGTGGAGTGTTATACCGTGCTAAAATTAATGAGATGGTTTTTCAGGACATTCAGTTGAAATAAAAAATCTGCCTTATGGAAGAGATGGGATTATATGTCGGTTACTTGTATGAATCATTTAATTTATTTTTAGTGTCCTTATTAAATTCATGCAGCAGAAATTTTATAGTTATAGAATAATACAAAAAATCGTTGGTCGAATTTTTACCTGGGGTAAAAGCTTAGTCAGCACCATCAATATACTGCGAATTCGCCAATAACGAGCATTCAGCTAATGACAATTTTATTTTTTTTAACAATAAAAACACCCGTTGAAACTAAAGGAAAATATTTATTGAACAAATAATCAAAACAGAAGATTCAGAATTTAGTTTATGAAAAAAAAACACCTCAAAGGTGCTGCTTCGTCCCCTTTTATACATTAAAAAGGACATATGCCTCCTCACTCACGAGCGATTTTGGCGAAATAGGGGACACGTGTGAATCGTTGTATTCATGCCACGTGCCACTACATGGGTGCCTGCAATATGCTGTGTAATGCCCGTTGTAAGTAGTCCCACAGTGATTTGAAAGTGCATATAGATTATAACGACAAGGATCCACATTGTCTGCTGCATAATTGATTATATCTAATCCTCCTAAAAAAAGTCAATGGCAACATTCAATTTGCCCCTGAATCTTTCCGTTGGGATACTATTTTTAAATCAATTATTACAATACAGGGAAGCTTATGGATTGATGGGGACTTTGTGCATTTTCTTCTTTCCTTGCACCTCGAACACGTTGGTTTTTCATCTCCATCCAGAGTTTCTTCTCTTGTGAAGGAATCCAAGCATTGTGACAAACTCAATTGGCCAGTTTTTTGTGAGATGGGAAGAGACTAATCCCAGACAGGATCGAAGATTATTGATGAGTATCCACATTGTGGGCACTTATCGTGGATTTTAACTGACCAACGAAACTGTCTACAATCTAAGGGTTGTTCATGTTCAAATATCTCAGCCAGGACTCGAGTGTTTTTCTGCTGTCGCTCAATTTTTCGTCAGTCTCCATTAAAATCGGTTTAGGAATACGAAAGATAGGTTTTGACTTTCTACTTCGCCATGTTCATACAAAACCTGACATTCCCAAAAATACCCATATTTCAGCTTCAGTCAGTATTATATTAATGCCACTTTATGTTGTCAATAATGAGCTTTAAAAAAAGTTTTTTTTAAGAGCTACTTATTCATATCGAAAAGTGGCATTTATTACATAAATAAGATACCAATTAAAACACAGGATATTAACAAACATATCAACAAAAATCGCCGCCAGCTGAATGTTTGAGGGTTTGAAAATCGTCACTGTTCATTTGCTAAACTGACTGCAAGGCTCTTATATACTATTATCTTTGTATATAGATTATATACAAAGCTATTATCACACATCATGTTTATGTTCATGAAGGTATTATTGTTACGAAGAAAAGAGAATTCAAACTTTCTATGTTTTTTACCACTTTTATTTGTAACTAACGTTACTGCAGTTTCGTCCTATAAGGATATTTTCAAACTCATATTTAATGTACGAGTTTAAAAATGTCCTTATATTTATACAGGGTGTTCTTTAAACACATGCTAATATTTAAGGAGGTAATTCTTAGACCCATTTTAAGGAAAAAACGTCCTATGGACGTATGTCCTACACGCCTTAACTTT
>WOGM01000956.1:0-10846 GCA_015342125.1 Leptinotarsa haldemani | reverse complement strand
TCTTTTTGCACCATGTCTGAAATCCCGCGTGATCTGTCAAATACTAATGCATGAAAATCCTAACCTCAAAAAAATCACCCGTTATATACATGAAAAATAAAAAAAGAATAGAAGAGAAACCCCGTATGGGGAAAATATAAGAGCTTATGAACTAATGTACACATTCAAAAGGACTTTACATATAGAGCATAATATTTTTTAAGTGGTATTTCATAGGAGTACAATTATATAGGACTATCTTCAAAATATTCCTCCAGTTCATAGTAAGTCTTTTTGTACTGAAATGATACTTCATTTCATTTATAGGCATTTTTTTAATATTATCAGGCAAATGATTGAAAATGTTAAATGTTTAAATTCGTTTCTGTTCAAGGGAATCTCGTAAACGATAAGAGATAGAGTTTCGGTTGAATACTGGCAAAGTTGCGTATTTTAGAGACCTTTTCAATGATGTAAAAAATCGAAAAAATCCAGGAAAAACCAAAAAATCCAAAATTATGTTTTGCCTGTATCTTCTTTATTAGCAGACATATTAAAAACCTGTATATATTCTGCTATTGGCACCTGATGTGGACTATCAGAATATGTCCATAAATATTTTCTACAGGGTGTCATTTGATTGGGGCATCTCCATCTTTGAATTTTTAATACGAAACTGTATTTTTTGTTGTAGTTTTTGGATCGTCGATGTTCACCTTATACTGGGAAATTAAATTTCATTTTATATTTCGGGATATTTTGGTAATATTTTATCATAATTGTGTGAATTATTCCTTTTCAAATTACGGCCCTAGAAATTGATTGACTGAGTTAATGAAAAGACAATAGACATTTTCACGTCTCCCTATGAACCGTATAGTTCTTGTTTCATTTTCAGGCACCTTTTTATATTTTTCCATAGTTTCATTGATCTGAGCGTTTTCTACAATTAACTTCGAATAAGAAAACCTTTTTTGATTATCTAAAATATATCTACAATAAATGTGTTTTGATAGGCAGAAAAAGGAATGATAGCAAAGATAACATTCGAAACGAACTCTATAATTTTAATGAAAATTGAAATGAAGTAATTCATATACACGAAAAAATCAATTGCCCAATAAATGTTCGAATTGGAGTCCTTTCATTTCAAGACATGTTTGAACTCGTTTTGTCATATAATTTATTGCCCTTCATACACTTCTTTGCTGTATTGTTGCGAAGCATTCAACATCCCCAATCTCAAGTCTTCCACATTTTCAATCTCTCTGCCAGCGTAAATCATATTTTCAATGTATCCCATAGAAAATAGTTCAAAATAGTAAGATCTGGTGATCTTGCAGGCCATCTTATTAGCTCATTATTCGTTATCCAACTAGTGTTGAATGAGGTATTCAGAAACTGATTAACCCCTCTTATACAATGAGAACGAGCTCCATCATGTTGAAACCAGAATCCATTCAACCTACCTATTGGAATATTTTCGAGGTATTCAGTGAAGATGGTCCTTATGAATTGCAAACACGGTTCGCCACTCAATATGTCCTGGAAAATATGTGGCCCAAGAAATTTATTATAAAATACTTGTCCATACATTGAATCCAAATCACACCTAGGGAAGAACTTTTCTGAAATTATTTTGATTGATCTGAGACCAGACATGTTCATTATTCCTATTGAATACACCGCAATTTGTGAAACGACTCTCATCGGTCCAAATGAATATCTTCGAGGTATTCAGTGAAGATGGTCCTTAAGAATTGAAAATAAGGTTCGCCATTCAATGTCTCCTGAAAATATATGGCCCAAGAATTTTATTATAAAATACTTGTCCATACATTAAATCCAAATGACACCTAAGGAAGAACTTTTCTGAAATTATTTTGATTGGTCTGAGACCAGACATGTTCATTATTTCTATTGAATACACCGCAATTTGTGAAACAACTTTTATCGATCCAAATGATGTCATTCAAAAAATTCCCATGTCTTACGATTTGTCAACGCAACTAGTTGCAGAAATTTCTGCTTCTTTTGGGATCACCTGGATAAAATTTACGAACGGTTTTAATTTTCTATTATTTAAAATTATGCTTCCTGACAGTGCGCCAAAGTGTTGTTTGTGGCAAATTCAATTAATTCATCGGCAATTTGTACCGAAGATTTCGATAAATTTTCATTAGTCCTAAATTCAGTGATAAATGAGTGTTTATTAAAATTAAAACATAATTACTTTTTCAAGAATACTTTCCTCTATTTCGACTGGAGTTCTGTTACCATAACTTTTGAGAGGCTTATTGAATGATTCAAATTCGCTGAGGTGAAACAAATTTTCGTGCGGTTGACGTCTTTTAGGATGAATTTTCATATACCGTTGGGCTGTAGCATAACCGTTCCCATGGTTTTCATAATGAATTTTCATCATGTCTCGGTTTTCTTCAGCAAAAAACATCATTTTTACACCAATAAACTCAAAGATATACAACAAATGTGACAAATGTCAATTTATTATAGAAAATTATTCTCTCTACTGAGAGTTCATCGGTATCAAACATGGTAACTAAAGACATCAGCATCTGATGATAGGTAAGTATTATAGTAACTAGCGAAAATATGGTGTTAAGATGTTTCTATCCTCAAGAATGACAGACGGATAGCAAATATTGGACCAATAAGATGGTTTACAAGATCACCAGATCTCAATATTTTTGATTATTTTCTATGGGGCACTTCTAAAAATAGGATTTACGATAGCCGTAGTGTGCCTTGGTCAGGCCCTATCCCCTGAAGCCCCGATACATTCGGGGGGGTGCGCCATCATCAACCAATGACCACTCCCCACACCGTGGGGTAAGTGATCATTGGGTCCAAGAATCGTGTGCCCTGAGCAAGCGCAGTGAGCCGAGAATGACAGTCTTCTGCATCTGTCCGGCTAAGATTTCTACCTTAGTACGGCATCCCGAAATATAAAAATAATTTAATCTCTCAATAGGGAGTGAACATAGACGATATGAAAACTACAACAAAAAATACTGGTCTGTATTTGAAAATTCAAAGATGGGGGTGGCCCAAGTCAGATGACACCCTGTAGAAAAAATTCATGGACATATTCTGATAGCCCACATCAAGTGTCAATAGCAAAATGTTTTCAATAAATATATGCGAATAAAAAAGATACAACCAAAAAATTATTTGGAATTTTTTGTTTTTTTTCTGTATATCTCCAGAACTAAAAGAGCTATATTCGATTTTTTTACATCATTGAATAGGTCTCCAGAATACGCAACTTTGCCATGATTCAACCGATACTCTATCTCTTAGCGTTTACGAGATCCCCATGTATAGGAACAAATTTGAATAGCCTTGTATATACAGTCCTACCATGGTAAGCACACCTAGCCTCGGAAATATGTTTTTTCAGCTATAGCTTTGTTTCATACTCAGTGTGTTTCTCAAGCATCTTCTTTGGATTACCAAAATTCTGTGGGTATCTGTTAAATTTGCCCAGAAAATTATTCCATATCAAACGCAAGATTGTATGTACGCAGACACACACTTAATGCAGCCTCTGTATTAACTGACGCCAATACTTCAAGTGCATAGCAGTATCCTGCCATATATTTTGTGCTACTTGGCTACTTGCTTCAGTTTTGGATCTATTGTGATTCCTAATAATTTTACATAATGAGCAGCTGTAATTTTGTCTCCATAATGGAGTAGTGAAAAAGCGCCATTTTGCTGCGGATTAAATATCGTCATGAGTTGAGTTTCATCAATATTCATGTGTATGTTATTCATTTCAAATCAGTTCTTTAGTATGTTTAGAAAATTTGATATGTTTTTTTTAAATTTCCAGTAACATAGCTGAATAATGAAGAAGTGTCATCCGAAAATTGGATAATTTTTTGGTCAACTTTATTAGGCAAATTATTGATATACAAGTTAAACTCCAAGTATGGAGCCTTGTGAAACTCCCCCTTTTATTTTTTCCATTTCGGGTTTGCTTTTTTCGTTATTTCCGACTCTTTCTATAAAGTACCTATTGAAATTTATTTGTTATGTTAGAGTGTCTATCAGAGTGTATCAGTGAACTACCGCTGTCCATCACGCAACAACCACACAGATTTTTTATGGGTGTCCAACCAGTGTCCTGAACACATGACGATCTGACCCAAAAAAGGATCGTTTTGGTTGCGTGAAATTAGAAAGAAATATACCTCGAAACGTAGATGGATTAAATTGTGGGGCTAACACGCATTTAAGCTGATGCCTAGTTAGTTCTTCTGCCATCCCAATCACCATTTGTGATGAGTCAGTCTACATCAGGGTCATTAAATCCTCGTCTCTAATTACTGTAGGTCGACCACTTAGTAGCTCACCTTTGAAAAGCTGAAATCTCCGAAACGAAATTTCGCAAACCAACATCGGAAAATGCTTTCAATAATACTATCATTGTCAAATGCCTGGTTCATTTGTCGGAATGTTTTGGCAGCGTTTCGATTCAATTTGAAAATCACTCAATGACATCATATAGTTATGAGTATAGAAATTGAAATTTTGAGGAAAATGAACAGCATCATTGTATAAAGTACATATTCTCTATCAATCAGTATATACCACGATACAGTAAAATTAATAAATTGAAAGTATATATATCTTTAGGTGGCATTCATTTTTTGGAAAGAAAGGTTTGCTTTCCTACTTCTTCATCTTGATAGACATGTAGGAATCCTGTGAATAATATCTGATTAGATTCCATTACGAATGTTTGAAATAAGAACGAAATATAGAAAAGTGTTTTCTGTAACAATTTAGCGTTCGTATGGAAGTATTTGTTTCGAAAGTATTTCTCTTTCGTTCAATTTAGTGTTTATATGAAAATAGTCTTTTTGAAAAAATAATTAGCATTGAGAATAAGTATTTGTGGTGAGTCTCGTAGAGAAATAAATGAAAATTGGAAAGTCAGTATAAGTGAGTCTACAAAAAAATAATGTCCATTTCCTGGATGAAAACTGGAAAATAAAAAGCCCAGAATCGCATGAGTTCATTGAATGCGTCAGATATGTTCGATAAAACAAATAGTTTCTACCGATGGAATGTTTTGGGACGAATGGTTTTCTTGAACTTTCAGGAACGAATGGTTTCGTTTTATTGATTCCCTGAAGCTGTTCAGCGGTAATCAAATTTCTTGGCTTGTTCTTGTAGTAGTCCCCAGGGTGAGGAGGTTAGCCCGACTTGGCTTTGCCGGAAACGTTTTCCAGTTTGATCCATGCATAAATAAAACGAGAACAAGAGTGGAAAATTTCGCCTTAAATATTCATTTCATAGTCCAGTTTTTTTTCAGTTATTATTTAACAGAGACCATCTTCAGATATTTCATATTTACTGAGTTCAATGTTCAAAATTATAAATACATTAGAGAACAAATACGTTAAAAAGAGCAAAAATATTTATCTGTTTCTGAAGAAAATATTATCCGTTGGAAAGAATTTCAAAATTCCACCTCATGAAAGAGAAATATGATTCTTCAAAATTCTTCAAGATTATCTGTTTTATCAGTATATTGTTTTTTCGCTGAACTGTTATCAGTAACTATGAGAAACACTTCATAATAGGGGAGCCCAAGCAGGCATTACGGGATTTACTGAAGCGCAGCAGATTAATATACAGGGGGAAACGTTGTACCCGGTTAAGTACATCCACCAAAAATGAGCCCCATATATAAGGCCGCCCGTGAAGGATAAAGGATCAGATTAGTCAAAATAATCAGAAATTCTCGAGCGCGTCAGAATAAGATAGGGTGAGTTAATTACATGCTAATTACATGCTAATTACAGCTAAAAAGTGTATATTTCAGTATTCTGACAATTTGAGAGTGACGTAAAGAAAGGGGAGGGCAGCAAAATTGTAAAAAAAAATGTCATCTTGACATTCTCGAGCGTGGCTATTTTTTTCTATTTTGAAGAGAATAATTCAAGGATATCGAAAAATATATAATCTGATGATATCCGCAAGCCGAAATAGAAAAAATTTGTCGATAAAGTTCAATGCGTGCAGCTGTGTGATGCATATATTTCCCTCTCCGCGTTTCTATTTTTTTTTCACTTTTTCTCTATCTATTACTCTCTCACTCCGTCACCACTCTGAATTATGTTGCCATGATACCATCACAGCTGATCACAGAGACTCGTTCGTGATGAAGATGAAGATGGTGATTATAAAAAATTTATTTCTTTTACAATTTTTTTAAAATTATTTTTATAAATACAAGTATTCTACTTAAAAAACATACACCTACTTATTTGCATGGTATTTCCAGAGCTTTCCAATTAATTGATTTAAACTATTGAAAAAACATTAAAAAAATATTTTTTTGTCAGATTAGGCGAACCCCTCTAGATAATCGTCAGATTATGAGACAGCACATCTAAAACATAAAGCTGAACCAATATATCTTAATCCGACGCGCTTGAGTATTTCAAAATGACGATTATTTTGCATTATAATAATGGCCACGAGTTTGCGTCAGATCGAAATCGTCAGATTATTGAATGAGAGGTTTTTTTTGTTGCACTCAACACTCCCTTAGAGAATCTGACGCGCTCGACTAAATTTTTTTCTTTTCACTTTTAACCCTTACGTACAACCACTCACATCATGCAAATGATCAAATTAACATACCAACATTATTAAAAATCATCTATGCTTTGCAACCTAATATGTCTCAATGAGGCTCGAGTGAATCCCCATTTTGCATCGTGAGCTCCACTGCTATATAGGCAATATTCTCTTTATGTTTGCATGTAGTGTTTAGGCTAGACCAGGTTGCAGATTGAATTGGCTGGGATTGGCTGAGTTAGATGTCATTTTGTTCAAGCTTCTATATTCTGAATAAATCAAATGAATATAAGGAAGTGCTGTATCCTGTGTCGGGTCGAAACTGAAAAATATACGTGAGATATACATTTGCAGTGTAAAAAAATGTATCAAATAAGGTACCTACATAACAACGCACCAAAAACAATTTGGTAATAATATTTAATGAATGTGTTTCATTTCCATACATTCTGTATATTTTTTGTGGAAGAAAAAATATTACTTCAAAAAATTTAACATTTTTTATAGACTTTTAACACTCCATAATTTGGTTCCACTATTTTTCTCAGCTGACAAGAGTGAGATGGAATACGTGAGATGGAATACAAAATATTCATTTAATTAACTAAGATTATTTCCACCCCAGTATTGTTAATTTTCTTCAAACCTCTTGTCTATGTTCATTTAACAAAGCTCATGATATCATAAGTCAAAAATCTACACAATTTCATGTCCACACCCCATTTTTGAATCTGAGCCTTTTAAAAGTAGGTCTTTCGTCTATTCTGTTCCAGGAGGGTCAATGCAGACTGAAAAGGAGCCAATAATTCATCCACTGTCCCTTTCTAGAGGAATGTGATTCTTTATGGTCGAAAAACGAGACGTTTACAACCCGTAACATTTTCCCAGTTAAAAAAATATTGAGTTTCCAGGAGCAGCTCATTTACTGTTTTCATTCACTACCAACTCTGGACAATTTTCATGAAAAAGTATTTACGACAGAGTTCTACGTCTTTATTCATCTAATAGTACAATTCAAGTCTGAATTTTGAAGACCCCTTCATTCTTCTCCAAAGCTTTGGAGAGAAAATATTAATTACCGTTCACATGAGCTATTTATGTCATCAATGAAGTTGAATACACAAACACAAAAAACTGAATTGTTCCGCTTCATTAATTTTTAAGCAAGTAATGGAAACTGACGCAATAAGATTCATCAGATCTGTTTCGAATGTCCTGAATTTCAAAGTTGCCGAGTGGAGAGTTGTGAGTTATGACTGCTGAAAAAATTGGTAGAATTTAAAACGAATTAAAATTTCATTTATTTATATGGGTTATGCATTGTAGAGGCGGATTTAATTCAATTTCATTCTCAATTTTTATGAAATATCAAAGGCAGAGATTTCAGTTTTGGTTATAAAATGTATAAATAGGAGAAATGTGGTATGTTAAAGATTTTCGAACAAAAAAAATTAGTTACAATTGGACTGTAGTGGTATAATTCAGGAAAAATAACTTTCATCATTGAAAAGGTTCCTGGTAGGGGTCCTCTCCGACAGTTTTTTTACACAAAACATTCGAACTGAATTTGAAATTGAATAAAATAACAGAAATGAGAAACATTTTTGAACACTTTTTCAGATTATTTCTATTTCTCTCATTCGGGATAGCTTTCACAAATGATTTTTATTCTGAAATATTCCTGTTAAAATCATAGAATGATTTATCTTAGTTTTTATGTGATTATATTTAAATGTATATTAGAGAAACTGATGATGCAAGCATATTTCAAAATTAAAATCAATCTAAATAGTAATTTTTTCCAACACTGTCGACACTTTGTTCCAGTCTTGCTTTATACTGTACCATTCTCTCATTTTTTAGGATAGCTCAGAAAAGTACTAAAGTGCTAGAAATTCTTTATATTCTGAATATCAAACACCTGCAACTCGATTTTTCGATTTCTTACAAATAGAATATTCTATTTTTCAGCTAATAAAGCTGATATCAAGCCCCATGTAAAACATAACTTTTCTGAATTTTTTAAAAATGTTTTTTACTGTTGTTTAGAGATGAATTGTCAATTATATTATGTATGTATGAATCATATACAATTGTTATTGTCTATATTAACTATGAGATTGGAACCTTTGGTGTGAAAGATGAATAACTTTTTTGATCAAAAAAGTTATTCATTGTCTATATTGTTAGACAAATGAATTTCGAACGTGTCATATTCGATTAACCTTTTCCTAGAAAACCAAAATAAGAAGAAAAACAAAGAGAAGATTACGTCTCATGTGGATTTTTCTTTTGCTTTTGGAAATAATTCTTTATCGTAATCAGAGTCATCGGTTGTTCACTCATTAGTGAGGAAGTTGTCCTTTCCTCTTCCAAGAATCTTCTGCCTTTCCGCTTTCTGACTTTCACTAATGACAATAAATCATTGAAATCAGTCCAGACCGACCGACCGTTTGTAAATTGCAGCTTAGTAATAACTGGGTGTAGGTTTTTGAAAACTCACATTCAGAGTTCCATTATTTGAAAAAAAATAAGTGACTGTGGAAACATCGTTTACAACAATAATATTTTCAACACAAAATGAAACGTAAAATCATGTTATTAATTGAAAATGAAAAACAATTTCCATTGTGACAAGATAATCGTCGACTTTATATTCTGGAAAATATCTTTTGAATAAGCGACGGGGAAAAATACATTTACATTCCTATAAGGAATAGTTCAGAAGAAAATGAGAAGCACAACCGACTCACAGAAAGATTAAGGGAAACATGATATGCTTGCGGCATAAGTTTAAGATGAGCCGATAAAAGGAAGAAACCACCTTTGAACGGGGGCCTTCGAGAGACAGTCCATAAGATCGCATAAGTCATCGTATCCATCGGAATCTAGCATTAGCAAATTGAGGGGCAAGAAAAACAAAAATACAAAGACAAAGTTTTATGAAGTATTATAAAAAGGCAACTTAATGTTTTCTGGATTGTTGTTATAATTTGATTTCATGATATAGAATCGATATTTCTGTTTTTCAATGTTTATATCATTTTCAAAGATTTTAAAAGGCTTAAATGTTGGGTATATCAGTGCCTGACTTGCCATAAATTTACATTGCATTTCAAATAGTCAATAAATCATGGAAAGACTGAAAATAATTGATACATTTTGTAACAAGACGAATTTTTGCAAGGATTAAAATTCGAATAATCAAGAATAATCAATTATTAATCTCACTAATGTTGTTTAGTAATTCCTCAGTGAACAATTCTCAGGCAATACAATTTTTCAAAAGTTTTCGCTTTCGAATCTTATATATTTGATACTTCCAATGTGAAGATATTACTATATCATCTTCAAAAACCTGTGACGGTTGATATTTCAATAATCATAAAATTAATTCATTGACTAATGACAAATCAAACAGATATACTTCAAACTCACGTTTGAGAATTACAGAAATACAATTTTAAATCTGTATACCTTCAATTCCCACTTCTGACACAAATCTGATACGAATATGTATACCAAAACTCTCGAAATTGATAAATTTTCACAAAAATTTTAATTATAATTTTCGGTACCGAAAAGATTGAGCGAAAATATTTCAAATATACATTTCCCTTCGCTACAGGCTTTGTGAAAAATTGAACATCGAGTCCAATCATAAGCTTTATTAATAGCATTGGTTTAGCCGAGAGTGGTTTCATTCCAAAACCAAACAATGAAGTGGAAACGTTCTGTTTTTATCACAGCGTAAACCTCGTTATTGCCAATATTCGTGACAAATCGTCAGATAAGTTGGCCAAGTCTGTAATTGAGGGGCCGTTTGGATTGTACCTCGGCTACGAGGGATGTTTGAAAGGTTTGTTTGGAAATAATAATTTACATTTCAATTCCATATTTGCCGATATAATTTGGCCATTAGTAGTCAGATTTGGTATCCACCAGTCGAAATGAGATATTCAGTGATGAGACAAATAAGAATAAACAAAAAGAGACGGTTATCCATCATATCATTGATATATTTTTACAATTGAAATGTTGAATTAGTTATCGATAACAGTGTTGTAATATGTGTAGGAAAAGTATTATCGTTATAATAATATGATATCTGGCCTACCAACTTGCGTTAATGGCGTTGTTACGAATGCGCATGGCTGATGTAAACCTCGAAGTAGAAATGGGTCAATTGAGGCTGAGCCTATGGCGAGAAGTGCTTACTGCGCAACCTCTGCTGCAGGCAGCTAGTTGT
>WOGM01000955.1:0-10855 GCA_015342125.1 Leptinotarsa haldemani | reverse complement strand
AAGATTAAATTTATTTTTATCATTATTATTTGACTGAACCAATCAAAGCCTTATTTCGTTAGTGTCCCATCTGAATCAACATTTTAAGTTGTCAGAGATCGGTCATATCTAACGAGCTATTCCACAAGGTTCTGTTCTTGGACCTGTTTTGTTTCTACTTGAAACATTCTGTTACTTTTCAAAAATGAAAATTGTCCTGTCCGAGGACTTTTCAAAATATATTTCTGTTTTTTGAGAGCCAGATTTTATCCCGTCATAGATTAGCAAACTGTAGATGAGACTTACATCGTGGTATTGTCATCCCTCCTAACAACTTTGAAACCAGACTGAAGAAGGTCCATTTCGAAAATGTAAGACTTGTTCACAGCAGCCATGTTCACCAAAGGAACTTCTGGGTAAGGTGGTTCAAATCTGGAAGCTTTTGCGTCCACAATCTACAAAAAAAAACAACCTAATGAAGTCAACTGCAGATTTGCCTATTTCAAAACAAGACTCACTTTGACGTGCAACCTATTCTCTGTCTCGTATTTGACTACCATCTTCAGTAGACCAACATCTGCAGGGTAGGCAGTCCGGAAGTTCCTCGTCATGAAGGCAACCAGGCCGGATTTTGTGTCAGTAACATTGATAAAGTTGTATGTATTGAAGTTTGGTGGATAAAAGCAGTAGGGCACGCTCAAGGGGACTTGTGGTCGTATCTCAACGGACTGTCCACTCCAACAGCACCCTCTTGCTTCACAGCTTTGCTTGCTGGCTCCGTTTTCGGGATAGCAGTCGAATTTCTCCTCATCTCTAAGGATACTACACTTTTGATAGTCGGGTTTTGGCGCCGGGGGTAAGACTTTGGGAGTTGCCTGTGGTTTTATATGATTGTCTCGACTTGAATGATTCTTGTGATTGAGCTCGGAGCGATGCTACAAAAAAAAAGTCAATCTATTTCTAATAAAAGTTGTAGAAACCCCCATTTATACAGATTATGATTGATTAATTATAATTCAACAATGGTGAATCATTTGATGGATCACTTTCCATAAAATAGAATGTGAAACTTGGTGGCTCTCTCCTCAGAAGTGTTCATAGAATTTAATCAGTATGAACATGCCTGAGGAAGCTGTTGTATAGCGAAACGTTTTGTAAACTGAATATAAAAAATGTGAACTGGTAAAATAACTTTGACTGTCATTGATGGAAACATTGAACTGTACACAAGGTGGAATGATTCCAGATGGATTCAAAATTAATTTGCAGCTTTAGAGAAACACAAACTTACTGCTTTGATCTCTCTGTATTTGATCTCACTGTACCCGTAATAGGACTGATTGTAGGCAACATCGAAGCAGTTGAGCAAGTAGACGATTGGTGGAACGATAAAAACAGAAGACAGGACAATAATCAATAGAAGCGTCCTTAGGCTGGGACTCACGGAGCCTCTTTTAACACCCCCTGTTTTTGGATAAACCACCAGCTTGCTCTAAAATGGAAAATTGTTGGTATTCATAAACTAACGTTACTGGAACAATAACCCACCGAATTGAAATTGCCATAATCTGTTTTTTCTTCGAGGGATGCCTCAAGTTCTTTATCTGTCTCATCGGCGAAGACGTTAAAAGGGACTGAATTTGCTCGAGACATTGTTCTTTATGTTTTAAAAGTCGCCGGGTGACTTATCTACCAACAATAACATAAATACTAAAACAATCGTGACAAATGTGTTGTAAAAAACAATTTAGATAACCGCATTATTTCCTAATTATAATCCAATATAAATAACTTGTTTATCAGCTTTTCCTGTGATTATTTTTTACACTCTTATTGTTATTTATTATATAATTACGTCACAGTTACAAGGACATTTAGCCACGACCTGATATGACCCCTGTTGGAATTATTGAAAACTATGTCAAAAAATGGTAGTAACTTTTTTTATACTTATCATATTTCAATCCTTCATCAATGTTTATTGCTAAAAACGTAGTGAAAAACAACCCAACTAGCAACAAAAAAATATTCAGAAGGTTGAAGTTGATTGGCTGGATAGTTCCGATAACTGAGGTTTTAAAAATGCAAAATGAGAAGAGGTTATGATTGTGACTATTATTTCGAAGCCGTAACTATTTACCTTTCAATCTAAAACTTCTCTATCAGAAATAAAATCATGTTAAAAATAAAGGTTTTGGTTCATCTTTTAAAGATAGAAAGTAAGAATTGATTCCAAAATAAACTCTACACAGATGTGTAGAGCATGCAAAGAAGTTACTTCCAGAAATAAACTGGAAGAAAAAGCCCTCTTGAAATAACAACTTCCATAAAAACATTGAATTACATGAAAGAAAAAGTTTCAAAACAACTGAAAGTTACTATTTGTACTAAGTTACTATTATATTTTTAAATGTATTGCTTACTTCCTTCATTTGGAAGATTCCCACATTTTTTGTATGAAGATAGAGAACTAGAAAGCCAAAACCTGTCTTTACCAGAAATTATTCTCTCCTTAAAATACACCCCTTTTATTTCAACCGATCATGTCATCTCTGAATGTCAGCGCATTCACACAATTTCAGATGTTTGGCACTTCTAAGTATTATTTTTCAATAGTACTATACCGGATCCGGAATATTAGTCAGTTTTCAAAATAGAAATTTTGGGGGCATACCTATGATATTGAAATGAAAAATTCAAATTATATAACGCTCCTTGCGGATTGTCTGAGTGTGATTACTATTTCGATATGTTTTATTTTAAAAGTCCCGCAAATTCTCACCGTTCTAAGAGTGAAAAATGCCAGAGGAATAAACGTTATAGCCCTATTGATGGAACTTTCCAGGTACAGGCAAAATCATAGTAGTTGTTCTTGTTTTTTCAAACTTTCATGATTGTTTGAATGTAACATTATTATTATTGTCAATACCATGATATGAATTGTGCATTAGCTGATATTTTGCCAATATGAGATGGAGATCTATAAGAACTGCTTTAAAAAGATTCTCCAAATGTTGGAAGTGTGAAATAGAACTCAAATTGATAAAATGAAACTTCAATTCTGTTTCAGTTACACAATTATGATGTCCTATAATTATAGAAGTGGCTATGCCATCTTGAGCTACCTGGAATATCCAATAATATTGATCCAAGAACTAATCCTGATAGCTTGCGTTCTTCACTATAAAGACATGCTGAATTACTTGTCTCTATTTGGAGCCAGCATATACTTTTCAATCGCTGCTGCTTTCTTATCAGGAACAGCGCCTCTGGGTCTTCTGGCTTTCTTAGTGGTACGTCCCATGAAACATACTTTAGCTCTAGTTTGATTTCATTGAATTAATCATATTACTAATTTTTAGCCCCTGTGTACACCTATTGGAGCCTCATCAAAAGTTGTACAGTTAGCAGAGATCCTGAGAACCAAGAATTCTGAATCTGTTAGTATCTTGACTTGGTTCATATCGGCATTCACAAACTTCAGTAAGTTTATTCGATACGTTTTTAAACCAGATTCTCTAATTGGAATTATTTGTCACAGCTCGGGTATTCACAATATCAGTCGAGTCCATGGATTTGACTTTGCTGCTGAACTTCAGCATCAACACCATCTTGAGCAGTTCTATTATGGTGGCTGCCTATTTTTATAAACACCCAAAGAAAGAGTGATGGAGCTGTTAGTCAAGTTACCAGGAATAGTTCCAAAGATAACATGGTCGAGTAGATTATATCACAATTTTTTTGTTGTTTCCCGTTGGTGACTTGCTTTTATCATTTGTATTTTAGGGGAACTACGTATATGGGCCATTGTAACAAATCACACTGAGGATGGGTTTATCTGCTCAGAAACGATATTAAATTTTATTCATAATAATCCGCGACATGAGAATTCAAAAAATGTCAGCTCCTAGTCATTTTATGTCTCTTTTATTTCATTATATTTTTCTGATCAAACGTCCAAAATTATAGACTGTACTTATTCTTTGAAATAATTTGGAGTAAGGATATTTGTATATATACAGTTTTGTTATTTTTACATTTACAATGTTATATTACAATTTGTGAATATTGCCAAATGTTCAAATATTAAACTTATTTTTTTAAATGCATTTTTTTAAGTAATATACTTTAAAAATAACTAATTTTTTGTAAAAATTATGGAACGTAGATGAAACAAAAGACCAAAAACGATACATATTTATGTTATCAAGCACCTTTTATTTATCAAAGAAAGTCAACAAGTTTCGACAGCGACCTCTGTAAAATCACTCTTTATACCCACCTCTGCATTTTTCTTACTTGCCTTCAGGTTCCTAGATATCCAGGTTATGTAGTCCAATAATGCAATCATGGTTCAGCCTAGTATCACTGCTGAGAACAATAGCAGACCAACACAGCTTTTTCTGGTGTTGAATCAGGAATGCTTTGGTTTCACCTAGTTGTCTTGCAGTGAAAACTGCAGACAAAGATATAAGACAACTTCTCGCTGGTTTTGCAACAGACCGCCGTGGAAACCCTTGAATATTTTCGATGGGCAAAGTTTGAGTTTTCTGTCAGTAAAGTAACATAAATATTCGTTCATATTAGTATTAAAATTTGTTAAACTTTGGTCCGAAATCCCTCATAGCTGAGGCCACGAAATAAAAGAAGAAGAGAATTTTACGATTATGACATCAACAACCTGTCCAAAAGCCCTTGTAGCTGAGGCCACAGAAGAAAAGAATTTACGATTATGACATCAACAAACTGGCTATCCGGCCATGAAGAAATTTTTGAGTTACAGCTATAACTCTGACAATGAGTACGGACAGAACGTTATATGATAAGAAAGTAGTTTCTTGACGTAGTTTCAATAGGGCTCAGCCATTTTTAGACGGATAACAAGAAAACGAGGCACATAATTACAAATCCCTTACACCACTTACTTATGAGGACAACATAAAGTTTGGAGAAAGAAAAAGAGAAGGGAACAAATTGGAAAATATAGATCATCTTTCATAACAACGACATTTATTGAAACACAACTTCAGTACTTCATGATAGCATTGATAGGAAAAGAACGTCTCATTCCCATACAATTTTCGCGATCGATGAACAACGAATTAACTTTGTTGTGGAGATCGGATTCCAGATCTGATCGCGTTTTGAGCAACTGCTGATGCTGCGCCTCAGCTTCTTGTAGTTTTCTGTGCAACGTTTCGATATTGTCCTGCAGGTCTTTAACCTCGTGAACCAACCTAAAATTATTTTTAAGAAATCACAAAGTCTTCAGAAGACTGTGGATGTAGTTTCAATAGTTTCTCACCTCTTCTGGGCTGGATCTCTGCATAGTTCGATGTCTTTCCGATGGGTTCTAGCCTCCAAGCGAGTGTGTGCTACTTTCATGGGGTGACTTTTGTCCAAAATGGCCTTTTTGAGAAGTTCTATATGCTTCTCCAAGTCGAATATTTCTTGCTGCACCTTAAATCACGGAACATATTTCTCTAGTGCGACTCCTTTCGAAGAAACTTACTTTGTGGAGATACATTTGAAGTTTCGACTTGGTCTCCATGGTTTCCGCGGTTCTTCTAGCAAGCGCGTTGTTTGTGTTGCTCCAACCATCCCAGGACTCTTGGGCGCAGTTGTTGATGAGATTTTCGGCATCGGAACGCATTTGGGAGGAGCGTCCTCTTTCACCTTGAGATTTTTGTATTATTCTGTTGCTGTTTTCGGCCCATGTGACGGGAGTGCTCAAACTTAAACAGATCACTAAAAGCTTTTATTTCAATTAATTTCAGAGATTCTGATCTAGTTCGACCATTTCCAGAGTTTGAATATAGAATTTTATGAGTTTTGTTCACCATTTAATTACGTTCCAAGCTACATTCATCTGGATTCAATTGTACTTGAACAAATCTCAATGAATTATGATCAACGCTCAGATTTTCATGTGAATATTCATTTTTCAGGATTACTTGATGCCTAAATTAAAATTTTTCAATAGTTAATTTCTTAGACATATGAAAGCATAAATATTGACATTATTTTCCTATAATTCACACTAACAACTGCGAATTCATGCTAACTGTGCCCCAGTAAAACTTGATGGTTAATTAATTGCCAGGACATCTCTGTGAAATCATCGGTACATACAATAATTTGCCTTTTACCTCTTAAGAGGTGGCAAAAACGCACTAGCAAACTACCCTTCAATCTTCCTGGATCTCTATTTTTTGCCAGCTCATTTCTTTTGTTGTACCATTTCCATTGCACACGATGTGCTCTTATCATAGCCCCAAAGAGTGCTGAGCTGTAGACGTCGTAGACATTTCAAAAATACCAGCTACCACGTGAATTGTTATGTTTGGTTTGAAATACTAACTGTAATTGAAGTTAAATTTGAGAATCGTACCATATGCGACGAATAGCATGTTGGAGTGAGCAACTGATTATATATTTTTTCAAAACTGAAGGTCAAAAGCATATCAACCGTCTCTTATTTACAACTCGGTGAACTTCAAAAAAAAAAACCAAATTTCCGAAAAAGAGGGGAAAGCTCGGTAAGGATAATTTGAAATCTTGATCAGCATACAGCAAAATACTATTTGCAATTTTCGAGTTGGAATATCAGTTGATCGATTTTCAAAATTCACCTTGAATTATATTTCTGATAACTCACGTCGGATCAAAGGTCTCGATTCCGCCATAGTAATTGATACCTTTGGAGTAGTTATTCAGTTGGTGGCACATATTGTCAATGCCTAGAGTGGACTCCTTGCTCTTGACATCCGCCTCAAGTTCATGCTGGACGGCTCTATTGACACGCAATTGGTCTTGTACTTTCTCGTAGAGGCATTTCAGCCTTTCTTGCGCATTTCGATACGTTTCGATTTCTTTCAACAGAGATTGTTCGACGTTGTCATGTACCAAGTCAATTCCTGCAAAAATAATCAAATATCGAACGGCAGTTCCCAAAGATAACGTTATTATACAATTTTATTATTAAAGTTGAGATCCGCATAGTGATATGAAACAGAAAAACCGGTATTCAAAAAAATTGTGTCGTGGCTATAAGGCTCTGACACTGAAGGCCATTTACTGAAACAAGATAATTTGACTCTTCTTCTCTTTTTATTTATTGGTCTTACCTACCAGGTCCATCCTGCCAGTAATAGAAATGTATTCGGAGGACCACAGAGTGGGTAACATTCAAATTTTCCTTAATATATCTGTCTATTGTGATTAAAAATGTACCAGTGTGATAATTTTGTATCAAAAAATGTTACCATATTGAACATCGAATCGAGAATGTGTCGAAATGTTGCTATCAGAAACAAATTTACGTGGACATAGATCAATTCTGTAGTCACCTCGTCTTTTCTCCCGATGGTATAAACATTCTTGCGCGATGTGCAGAGGTCCCTCGATATCTTCGATCGCCTTTTTCAGCGCTCTTCTAGAATCCTGCAACAGATTTATCTCCATCAAGAGGCGTTCCAGTTCGCTTCTAAGTTCATTTCTCCAAAACGTAGTTTCCGTTATTCTCTCCCCCAAACGTCTACCGGATTCTCTTTGACCTTGCGCTGTCTTTTCGTCGGTTTCCCTGCCGGACAAGAGGATTTACAATGAGGCAAAATATAGATTTCCATTCTGTACGACTAATGGTAGAATCTATCGGACAGTTATATCTATTACAAGGCAACAATGTGGCTTAAACATGAATAGACTTGCTGCTGAAGGAGTCAAGAGAAACTTTTTTTAGAACAAGTTGGAGAACCTAAGAAGAACAGATGCCGGTTCTTTGACATTGAATATTTGATGAGACGTGGATAATCACACAAGGTATACACTAATTATTTATTACCTCATAACTCTGACGAAGTCCCCGCGAAGTCTCTCAGAATAATTCCGGTTGGTATCCGCCTGATTGTAGTACCTCAAGTTACTCTGTGTCCATTCCAAAGGCGTGTATCTGGTGTACAACGCCACCCTAGCAGCATGGGCAGGGTTGCGATTCACCCCCGTTACCAAATTGGGAAATTTCAACGGCTCTGGGGCGATTCCGTAGGAAGTTGGACACGATTCGATCATAGCGTTGGTTGTCGATTGACTAGATCTAGAGAAATGTTCGTTAGTGATTAAGATCAAAGTGGTTCCCATAGTAAACATAAGAGGTGGTGGTCGCAAAAGCTACCTGCTCAAACGCTGAGTTTTGATCACTCGACGGACTGTAAATGACTAGTTTTCCTCTCACCACCTCTCATGTTTTTCATTTCGAATGTGGGAACCCTGCTGAAGACTTATTCAGAGTTACAGCGGCATTATACGGCGATTCTCATAGGTCGGTCTCCAGGTATGTGGTGTTTGGGTTGTGGGATAATACTGCCCACCAACTATGGCTGGCATTTGCCTCCCTGAGAACTGCTCCACGAAGGGGGTTTCTTCTTCTGGACTCCATGGTTGCAGTTGCTGCAAATTACATTGGGAACATTCTTATATTCATATGTTTGAACATATTTCAATCAAAACTAATTAATACAGATATTTATTGAGATATGGAGCTACAAAAGCAAATAACGTTAACACAACTTTTAAAACAACCTAATAAATAACATTCTTCTATAAATTAGGGGAGGACAAAGCATTTTGATATATTTAAAATGTATAAAGCATCATTCTTCCATATTTCAAAACATCATACTTTTTGTGCAACGTTAATACTAACAAATTCGCTACTTACTCTGTTGTATCGGCTCCTTCGTTCTCTTTCCTGGCCAAATATCATCGGATCAGGATCGTATGATTTACAGAACACTCGTCAACCACCTTCCGATGCCGTAGATCAGTCAGCAAATAGCAGATGCTACCCATTTCTCGAAGCAAATCACTTTCACCGTCATTCTGTTAAAACCGGCATTAGTGCCAGTCTGTACCATTGCCATGGCCTAAGATATCCCTAATTCGGTGTGCATATATAAACCACCGACCCAAATTCGGGGAATCAATAATCCCAACGAGCGAAAAGTATAGATACTTTTGCAATATTGTACGGTGTTACCGGGCGAGTCAGAGAAACAAAAGATGAACATATCCGGCTCAAAGGACCAGCTATACAGTGTGTAAAGCCAAATGCAATAAATTTATTATTTCGGTTACTGTTCATATTCAAAAAATCTCGAAATACATCGAAGGTAAATTATAATTTGACATTCCTCAACGTAAAAATGCCACCCCAACCTTCAACCCCCTTTGAAAGACAGGTACAACCCCCAATTTTTTAAATGGGAAGTATAGGGTTGTGATATATCGTTTGAAAGGTACCTTCATTCTCTATTCAAAAATGTTATCGCTTTCAAGTTTATTGCAACAATTAAAATAAAATTAATTAAAATCATGCGGTTCTCTCAATATTGGGAAAATCAAAGACAAGTTTCGATTATATCACGTTTAATTGCAAATAAATCATAGTAAGGCAAACAACATCAAATAAACTCTTAATATAACGCTTAACATATAATTTTGTGACGAATTCTTTGGTAATCAGACATGAGTTTTCGAGTAAATTAATTAATTTTCAAACTAAATGCACACAATTAGATTACTATTTAATTAAATAAAGACTATTCTGAACACGATATATTTGGTATGATCCAGCGTCTCAATATGGCCACTTTCCTGTAGAAAAAAAACATCATTGAGTAATGGATAAGAAAATAGGTAAGGAATTATACTGGAAATCACTGTTTTTTTTCTTTTTTTGGCGTTGAACCTTTCGTAATATGAAAGTTGAATCAATCATTAAAGACTACTGAAGTGTAATTTGGTAGACGTTTCGAAAAATAATTCTTTTCCGTTTTCTGTTGACGTGTGTCGAAGGAAATATTTATGTTTTCAACTGAGACGTTGTTCAAAAGTGATTTTTTTCAGGTTTTGGAAACGGAATAGGATTATTTTTTGAAACGTCAACCATCCAAAGAAAGCTGATTAGGTATAGAAAATTTAATTGTTTCAATTTTTAGACAGAATTAATGAATGCTAATTGGATTCTTCAGTAATGTATATTATGCAGTGACTTTTTGTTTTGATTTACATTGTTTAATAATGATTTCCGTGATGATTGTCTTCCAATTCACTCCTTGGAAGCGATCCTCAAGATAGAACGTGGATTCATCAAGGCAACCGAAAATCAAGTGGCTAATTTTTGCAACAAATTGTTCGGCTGAATATACTGGCTTTACTAACTAAAATACTACCAATATACTAACTAAATACTACTAAAACGACGACACACTGTTACCCCCATACATTTTACTTTTCCTAACTTCACAATTCCGATTTTCTTATTTGAAATCTTGAAAAATTATGATGTTCAACATAAAAAAAAACATTAAAACTTACTCTGTAGCTTGCCAAAGCCATGTATTCCTATTTTCTAGCATAAGGAGCTGACGGACTTACCACCGATCATTATAAAAATACTCAATGGCCATCAAAGTCTTACGGCGCATTTATAATTAGATAGTTTTGACTTTTTACAGGACATGAGACTATGGGCGAAGAACTCAGGTTATCCTCACAGCACATACTACATTGGTCCGGGATACCGGTTTTTGAATTTCTAACGGGTGATTTTTTTAAGAGGTGTAGGATTTGATTTTCAGAACAACACAAAAAATTTGAAAAAAATGATAAAATCTTTATTGGAATCGATAGAAGGATCAATATAATTTAATGTTTGAAGATGATTTCATGCAAATGTTATCCGCTTTAGATGGCCCATGCGCAAGCTCCAATTTTGGCACACTCTCCCTCTAACATATCGACCGGTATTTCACGTATAAATGCTTCAATATAGGCTTCCAGAGCGTCAGTCGTTGCTGATTTATCCCTGTAGAGA
>WOGM01000954.1:0-10851 GCA_015342125.1 Leptinotarsa haldemani | reverse complement strand
TGAATCAGATTGACAACTTGTAAATATTCTGAATTTAAATAGCCTTCAGCTTTTAAAATTTTAGTTGTGAATAGCCTTCAGCTTATTGTTGTTTTTTATTAGTAATTAAAGTTGTTAATTGTTCCTGCTGGTTTATTCTGCTTTCTCCGCCAAGATAGAGAATTTTTTTGGTAGTAATTATCTTTATTTGATTTTCATTTGCTACCTGGCGCCCATTTATCGAGTCAGTCAAGTCAACTTTGTTATATTGGTAGTAGTCAGTTTCAATTTGCCTTCGACTCTTACCAATCATTGTTGAAACTTACTCACACCCTCACCGTAACAATCTGAGCAGCCTATAAGTACATAAGTGATAACTTCCATATTTTTAACTTTGAGTTTTCACCTTTGAACGTTAAACATTTGGAGGGTTACACTACATACCCCGAAGAAACCTTTTATAGGTAATTGATATTGATCAGGTTCCAGATGTTTCATCAGGTTTAAGAATTTGACTATCTACACCAATATATCCGTAGGAGCAGTACTTCATATCACACTGAAGTGAATCTGACAACCGGAACAAGAATATCAACAGGAGGAACAAAGGAATAGGAAAATACTGTGTTTGAAAGACTTCTAGATAAAGGACAACTACTCCACCCAAGATTCCACATGTGGTCTCTGAAGGAAACCTCTCAAGTATCGAGTCCGCTAAAGAAACATTGACATCTTCATAATATTGAACAATAAAGTGATATATTAGGTCGCACAACAGCTTAGGAATTTTAAGGTAACCTGTATCTGTCCTGATTTGAAATAGAAGGAGACCAATGTGTCTTTAGAACAGTAGCTCACTCATGGATCCCAGCACCAACGAATGAATTCCAACAGAACTTATGAATCCAACCACCAAGAATAGTCTGTTACACCAAGAATAGTCTTTACAAGGAACTGAGTCATATCAAGCAAAATATTCAACGAAATGGATACTTGAAAAAATTGTGAATTTGATACCTATTGATCAGAAGAACAGCTTCATTAGCGAGGGAAATGATCTACGATTATTCCTCACATTGAAGGAATGTTTATTAGGATAGAAACAATTCAATCCAAGTACAACACTAGATTTGTTTTCAGACAATTTCAAACAATTTCCCCGCTCACAATTCAATGGCGTAAATTTCTGCTTGACATACAGTCGCATGGTCGCCTAGGTACGTTGATATCTCTATCCTGGGTCTGCGACTGAAAAAACCTGTACCAGAACCAGCCGTGAAAGCCTACGTTGATATACTGGAATATACTATATTGTTTGATTTTTGTAGAGGAGAACACTTGCCGATAACAAATTATATACTTTTCAACGGATGTATACATTCTGAAATCCCATTTTAGCAGATGTTCATCCTAAATGGAAGCTGATCAAACATATAACCTGTTGTTTTCAGTGATAATCATAACTTTGAAACGATTTTTTGGAATGCTCCGGTATCTAGGACATCTTTGAGGAAGGATATTTCTTCATTTGGTCATTATCTCTGAGGGTCTATAAGGAAGAGTGAGAGAAAAAAAATTTATTGCTGATTTTCTCAATAACTTTTTTCTTTGAGTTCGAATTTTTGATTCGTTCCCACAACATGTAAGATGACTCTTTTCCAAACTCATTAGATTCTACCAGTTTGTGAATTCTTGATAGTAGCTAAGCTATCCTCACAATCCTCGCTAGAACAAAAGGGGAACAACAGTTTACTGACGACAATAAAGTTGACAATTTACTTTCTAGTGGAAGAAAAAAGAAAGGAAAATCATTTTTGAAAAACTCTGAAGGGCCTATTGTAAAGCGATGCTAGCTCAGATAACTTCACACTTTACCTTCTTCCAGAGGCTCTCATTCATGATCTAAAAGGAATGTATAAAGAGTATTCTTTGAATAAAATTTCAATATGTGAACCAGAAGGATAATTTTAGAAGCTTTCGGATTATAAATGCTACCTTCACGATTGTTCATTTTCCCAAAAAATGGTACTGTAGTTGAATTATAGATGTTCTTCCTCAGGTTTTTCCAAAGACGTTTCAACTCTTGGCTTTGTACCCACAACATGTAAGATGACTCTTTCCCAAACTTATTAGATTCGATTGATTTGGGAATTTCTGATAGTAGCTAAGCTATTCTCACAATCCTCACTAAGATCAAAGTGAAACAACAGTTTATTGGCGACTAGAACGTTGGAAATTCACTTCCTAGTCGGAAAAATTGAATCTGGTGGTACTTGGGAATTAAGAAGAAAGGAAAATAATTTGCGAAAAACTTTGAAGAGCCTGAATTTTGTTGTCTAATTCTGGTGTTGCTATTTTGGATAATTTTGCACTTCACCTACTTCCAGAGGTTCTCATTTATGATCTTAAAGAAGGTATAAACAGTATTACTTGAATGAGAGTTCCAATATGTGATCCAGAAAGATAATTTCGGAAGCTTTCGTATTGTAAATGCCAACTTCACAATTGTTCATGTTCCCAAAAAAATGGCACTGTAGATGTGTAGTAGATGTTCTTTCTCAGGTGAGACTTCTATAGACATTATTCTGCCAAGGTCTTGTGAAAAAGCGGTACAAGTGAGGTGATATTCAGCTCCAACAATTATGATTCTTTGTGTAGTTACTCATGGATATTCCCATTCTCATACTATTTCCACTGAAATTTTTTCTTCGAGAAATATTCGAGCGTCATCTTTGTAAGTTGAATATCAAAATAGCAATTACTGAAGATGGCCGTCTAGCAATCGCTGTTATTTTGTGGAAAGACAGTTTTTATTGGAATCATCATGCCTCCAAGGCATTTACTCGTGTCATCTAATAAAAACGACTTCATTCTCAGCAAATATAAATACCCGGGCAACATCCAAACAAATGACCGCCATAAAACAAAACTAGTGAGACAAACGACTATCGCGTTCATTGTTAGAGGATTTTATACCGTCCTCCTCAAGTGGAAATTGTGGAATTTTTCAGAAACTTAACGACGTAAATGATTTTATTAAGTCGTTTTACTCGTTCCTTGATGCTAACACCGGCGAGAATGATGGTAATTTTCGTGATTTTTATCAGGAATGTGAGCTTGTTTCTCGGGAAGTTGTTATTTCGTATAATAAAGCAATAATATTAGGCGATACGCCACCAGAAATATTTCGACGTGTTTGCAGCACGTGTGTCCATGTGTGTGTTTCGAAAGTAAATCTTATCTGCGCTGAAATTTTGCATAATGCGCCGATGATTTATAGGATACGGAGTTTATCTCCTTAATATCTTTCTCATCCAGACGACAAGTTCATTTTATTATACTGTCAACTGGTAAATATAAGAACCATAAAACACCTATCATTTTGAATCGAGAGAGCAATCAATATTAGTTTGAAAATATAGACGAATCGGCGGTAATGATAATTATAAACCACAAATATGTTTGCAAAATGAAAATCCTACAAAATTTTTGTTCTCAAAAATCTATGCTCCTGAAATTATATTTTTTTGACTAAAATTATTTCATATTAGCTTTTACTCGCGGCTTCGCTCGCATTTATGCCAATGAATAAATGTCAGTACAATAGAAATGAATCAATATGAAAACTTTATTACAATGCTTCGCTAGGATAATCAATTTTTAAAAATTATTACATACGAGGAAGTTTCAATAATTTAATATATGCTTTATTGAATTGCAACAACAAATGTTAAAATATATTTCACTGTAACAAGAATAACCTATCCTAACCTAACCTAACCTAACCCAACCTAACAGTTGAAACAATTTTTTTATCTTACATAAAAAATATTTTTCCAAAAGAAAGTATCTTATGTTACTTTCAATACCTACAAGAAGATGTGTACAAAATTTCATGATAATCGGTTGAGTAGTTTTCGCGTGAAACCATAACAAACAAACTTACATTCGCATTTATAATATCAGTAGGGATTAATCTGATTATATTTTTCTCAACGGAAAGGTGATTTGTCTCATGGTATTGCTGAATAACGAGCTTTTCGTTAGAAAATGAAATTTCATGAATAACATTTTGAGTTCTTGTGTTATCACTTTTGATAAATTCCCATCTTTTCATGAAAACTTCGTTATTCAGCAATACCAATGAAGCAACAAGCGCGATGAAACTACGACTTCTTGAAGCGATTGTTCTAAATCTGTTGCTGGTTGCTCGATTGATATCGTTGGAAAATAACAGAGTTTTTGGTAAAACAATGGAGAAAATAGTTAGATGGAGCGGAATTCGTAAAGATCATTTTCGGAACTATTTCCCAGATGAAGACAACAATATTATAACAAAATAGAATTGAATTTGAATTACCTGAATAACGAGAAATTTCAACAGCACCATTGACTCAAATGTACAATTGATAAAGAAGCAACGTTTCAAAAGAGTACGTGAATGACTGAACTTGTATTTTTCAACAATAGTTTCCTTGTTGGAATATATCGTGTCTTGATGTGAGACTGCAGAGCCGGCACCCAAAACACCCGACTAACTCATAGCGGCAAGATACAATCACTGAACGTCTTATATTCTTTTCGATTTCAATGAAATTGCTACTTTTTACAATGTTGTTTCGATTCGATGTCTCATTGTACCATTAAGTTGTTTAGGTCCTAGTCCCTTTGTCTTGGTCTTTCTGGTCGAAGTTGAATTTTATTTCATCGTCATTTTTTGTATGGATGCAATTCCTCAATTTTTCTATTTTTTCATATTTTATCCGTTCCACTTTTCACTTTTATCAGATTTGCAAAGAAATAAAGTAACTAGCCAATACGAGATTTCGCTTTCAAATTCAAATGACAATAGTTTTATTGGCGGAACTAACTATTTATCTGGGCAGTTTGTTGAAAATCTCCAAATCAAGTATTCCGGAACCCGTTGGGTTCTAGTACTACTAGTTCTTCAAAAATCGGTCTACATGAAGATTTCCTTGTGAATCGCAAACAAATAATTGTTCACGTAACAGAATTTTATCAGAATTTTGGAACATAAAACATAATGAGTTCAATTATAAGATCAAGTTGGTACAATGTTCTTTCCAGTTCAAACCAGCGCCTATAGTAATTACAAGAAATTCAACTGATAAAGTTATCGTCAGTTGTCATTGTTGAAGTTTTGCATTGTTTTTAGTAGTTGTTATATTTGTCTTTTCACCATTGAAATGGGGAGAGTTCTGATCACGCCAGCAGTTGTGCACTTTTGTTGACGGTATTTTCACATTTCTCAGAGACAAGTATATTAGTATAATCTGCATATTTAATAAAGCTGGCAGAAGATTCGATGTTATCCATGTCATTCGTATAGAATAAAAATGGAACTAGCCCCATATTAGATGCCTGGGGAACACCCGTTGAAACATTTTGATATGCAGATTTAGTGGAAGATATACTAACAAACTGTTTTTTGTGTGTCAAGAAACTCTGTATCCAGTTGAGTTAAACTGCATGGATACCATATATGTGCAGTTTAGACGTGAGAACATCATGCCTAATGCAGTCGAATACCCTGCTGAGATCACAGAAGATCTCAATAGGATACTCGCCCCGTTGGTGAGCTCAATATGAAGAAAGCGTACAGTATTGTGGAAAAAAACACATGACTTTTTCATAACTTTTAATTTTCTGCCACTATATTCACTAGATTTGGCCTCTTGCAACTTTTCCTGTTTCCAAGATTGAAGAAACCCATGAAGGAATGGTTATTTGCTTGAATTGAGAAGATACAAAAACCGACTTGCTGGGAGGAGTTCAAAAACAAACCGAAAAGTCCATATCAGAACGCAATTTTTTTCAACAGACCTCGTAAATATCTCAAATTTCACATTCGATTCCCAACATCAACATCGTGATCACGGCGGCAAACGAAGGAGTAACTCAAATCACCAACTTCTACAGTCATGGAAATTTTTAATTACCGAAAACCCAACCTCCATTGTCAACCAACAACACCCATTAAAAAATTAAAATCCGTGATTAACGGTAACAATAGCAGTTTACGATATTCCTCACCGCAAAGAGGAGGGACGAAGTGAAGAAATTTCACACGGGTGTCAAATAAGGTAGAGGTAATGATAATGACATTATTGTGAGTATCAATACCGGGGATAGTTTCTCTAGTCATGGGCGGAGGTGAGGGTAGGGTATTTGTTACTCCTATTTTGAATTGATATTTTTCTGTGGCAAAACAAAAATGTCTTCTTACCTTCAAAGTAATTCACTATGTAAAAACGCAATGATCTTTTTCTTCATTACGCATGTCTACGCATTGTGGATTGGAGTGTGGGAATAGTGAGTGATGCCTTATCCAGTTTTGCATTTTCAATGGCTTGATTTATCTGCTTGTGTTAGTTGTGGACGTTGAAGTCACCGTATGTGGAAATTTCGGCACTAGGATCATTGATTTTCAGAAAGTCAATGATGTTTGCAAGTGAAGAAAATAGTGCCCTATATTGCTTATCGCAGCATATAAATGTGGTGATCTCCTGTGATATCATTTTGAACAACATAACATCGAAGTTTCCGGGTTCCAGCATTTCTACTCGTTGACAGGAGAGTGCGCTTTTTTTTCCAGAAACCACCAAGGAAGCACGAGACTTTTGTTTTACATCTCCCAAACTAGACTCCTCTGATTCTTGAAATCCTGAACTCTGGCAGTCCGTGAGTAGACACGTCAAAAACAATCTCCTTCCCGTGTATAATGAATCCTCTGAATATTTAACGTACTACACGAGTAAATAGATTTTTTTAATATCCCTTTTGGGTCTAATTCATTCATCTTTTTATGCTTTCACTTGGCAGAACTCTAATACAAGAAACTAACGACTAAATGATCAGTTAAAGTTAACCAGTTCAAAATGTGATCGATGATGGATGATCCTCAAATTTTTCACCTAAATCACCACTCTGTGTTCTTAGTAGGAGTCAGGCACAGAAGGACTCCACACATGGAATAGATTTTGATTCAAAGTTCAGGCAATGCTACCACCTGTTGCATCCGTCCCTTCAAGCAGAGGGCGCTCATCGATTCTGAGTATTACATTATCAAAAGTGGACACCTCTGTCTATACCTCACTTTTCCTTTACTCTAATTGCTATGAAAAACAATTTTATCACTAACCAAACAAGAAAGAGTACTTTTGGGGTATATTTATATAACTAACCGTAAAATGGATGAAAATAACCAAGATAAACAATACGGACTCAGAATTCTGATTATAATTTATTTGGGGTATTGCTGCAAGATTCCTCAGAAGGATACTAGATCAGTGAAGCTTGAAAATGGAAATTCAAATGATCGTTACAGTCTATAAGTTGAAATTGACAAAACGAGTTTCTTTGTGTTCAGATTGCCTCGCAAACAGTATAAAATGGAAAGTGGAAAAATGCAATGTTACACTGTATGGCTGCGCAGATTGTAGTATAACTGGAAATAATTCCTATGCAAACTTTTAACCCTCTCCCTCCGCCAGTGGTACTTTGACACCGGGCAGGGAGTTACATCGAGTTCGGGTCTACATTTGGCCCCTGCAGAGCCCAAACGACGCTTCCACGAATTTTTATACTGGAGATTTTCAGACACACCTACTGCTCATTTTAATCTAGCGTCACGCTGGTTTCACTTGTGAAACATTCAATCTGCGGAAGATGAGGTCAATTATTATTAGGTTTCAAACCCTTTTCTATTTGTTGAGTGAGTGGGCTTATCCAGAATTATATCAGATCAAGAATTATACTCCATGACTGTAATATTGGTAAGTATATCGCTATTTTATATAGATTATTTGTAAAATTCCAGCTTTTGAATCGTTACACAGAGCCTTTACTGTGTTCCAGAAGAAGTACCTGCTTCAGAAATCATGCTTTTTTCTAATCTTTTTTCCCTTTTTACTTCCTCATGATTTTCTGTTACCACCTCCTTTCCTACACAATTATCATTATCCTCTATTTCTTGAAAATATTGCTAATTTTTATCTTCATCCTTCCTATTATCCTCGTTTCTATGAAATAAAGAGTAGCTAGCGGTAGTGTAAGTATTATAATTATTATGACGAACTAGATTAATGCATTTTTTATTACGATAATAATAATATTGCCCTGATGGACATGAATAGTTCTCCCTAACACCAAACCGTTATTTTAAACACATCAACACATGTATGTTGAAATTTGCCAAATAAAATAAAGACCTTTCATTGATTATTATTATTATCCGTCACTATGGAATAACTGACAGGAGGCATTCCAATAAAACAATGAATAAGGTTTACCTGTCCAATAGTACAAAAAGTATCATCGGGTCAAAGATTCTAAATGTTTTATGCTTTGAAAGTCGGTCTTGATAATATTTTTCAAGGTAGTCCAATCAAAAGCTTGCTAGAAGATATCAAGATCATCTGCAAAACCTACAATCTCCCCATGTAGCTCTTATTTAGAAAGATCATTCATATATAATTCGAAAAGAATTGGCCCCAACATAGTTCCTGGGGGGACACCATACTTCATCGTTAGATTGTCGATAACAGTTCCGTTGATGTTGACGCATTGTCCTCTGTTATGCAAATAGCTGTGGATTATTTTTTGTGTACTGTTCTTCTGATTTCAATATTTTCAAGAACATTTATGGAGCTAAAGACAATTCACTCATACACAATTACAAGAAGGTTTCAATTTATGGATCCAAAAGGAATAATTGGAAAAAATCGGGCATATACAGACTAGGATGTGGGGACTGCCCAGCAGCTTATACAGGTCAGACAGGCAGAAACTTCGACATAAGATACCAAGAACATGTATTATCAGATAAAAAATCAGCTATATATGGACATCTGAAAGAAACAAACCATACAATAGATAAAGGAAACATGAAAATCCTTCATACATGTAACAAAGGAAGGGAGATGAATTTATTGAAAGCGTTGGAAATAAATAAATTGTACAAGGATCCCAAGTTCATAACGCTCAACGACCAACTAGATCTATGCAGCTCGCCCCTTTGAATTTAGGAATTTTAGGATCCATCCAATTTGGTTGGTAATCGTGACATATCGTAATATTGGTAACGTGCTAGGTCAGGTACCTGGAACAGATACCTGTCCACACTACTTAAGACACAACTTGAACATTTGTGGTAGTTAGTTACTTGAAAATGGCGTTGTAAGCCAAAACCGGTCGTAACAAATATATAAACATAGTAGAAACCAGACAAAAGTATTTTCTTTATTCTATATTCTACATACATTTCCATTATGTACATGAAGGGTGAAGTCAGTATTTCTATTTTCTTAAAAAAAGCATGAAACTTATGCCAGTGATACTTCTGATCATATTCTTCTGAGCCAAAAGACTTCACCTGCGTTGGCTGACCAACCCCAGAAATGGACAACATAGTGCAACTTCGACTCCACTTTAGCATAGTATACAATTTTTAGTTGATCTTGACTGAGAATGTAGCTGAGATTTTGCAGCTTGAATGCTAAAGAATGCAATTTTGGTATGAGTCCATCAGTATATTGGGTATAATGAAACTTGGTGATAAGGTATTTGATAAGCCTGAGGATATTGTCAATGGATTCGTCAAGTACTTCAAAACTGTATACGTGGTTCCGGACGAAAATATTCTTCGTGAAAATTCTGATTTAGATACAATAAACATCCCTGCCTTCGCTAAAATCGAGATTGTTACTTCTGCAAAAAATTAAAAAATAAACTCACCGCAGGCGTTGACAATGTTTGTAGTCTGGTGATGAAGGATTGTATCGACGTTCTCTATATACCTGTAAAAGGCTTATTCAACTGAATTTTATCAACTTGTGCCTTTCGTGAGAAGTGGAAAACGGCTCGANCGGCTCGAATTTGTCCAATATTAAAAAAGGCGACTCTAGCGACATCACAAACTACAGGATAATTTCAATTTTATGTAACTGTTCTGAACTCTTCGAGATATGTGTGCAAAATGTAATGTACTCCCATATTCAAAAAAGTATTTCTTCTGCTCAGCGGGGTTTCGTACAACAATGTTTAAATCAATGTACGTACCTGGACATGCAAAAACTAGTCGTTGTTGTTCATTTACACTTTGAAAAAGCCTTCGATCAAATAGACTATTATGTTCTTCTGAGGAAATTGACAAAACTGGGACTCTCCAACCAACTACTTACTCTAATTGAATCATTTCTAGTTAACAGAAAACAATACGTCAAATATAAGTCTCTCAAATCATCTCAGTACGTAGTTACATTTGGGCTACCACAAGGTACTAATCTTGGACCACTTTTTTTTTTTAATTTTCATCAATAACTTGGCAACCTCTTTGAATATTTCTAGCCTACTATTTGCAGACGATCTGAAACTATATTATAAAATCGACATTACTGACTGCCAACGTGTACAACATGAAGTAAATGTAATCAAACTTTCGTGTAATTATAATCGTCTCGAACTGAACGTATCTGAATGGAAAATAATATAATTCACAACAAAAAAGCGAATTTTAATATACGATTACTCAATCAATAATACTACAATCAACCGCGTACCGCATGAGATAAAAGATATTGGTATGAAATACGACAGTAAATTAACATTTACAACACATATAAGGAATATGACTACTGATGCAAATAGGATACTTGGACTCATTTACAGAAATGGCAAAAACTTCACAAAAGTATTGCTACCTCGAAATTGCTATATTTTGCGTATACCAGATCCAAGTTAGAGTATGGCTCTGTGTTATGGAATCCAGTTTACGACTACCAAAAAACATCAATTGAGAGTGTGCAAAGGAAGTTCCTGAAATACTAATCAAATAACTTTTTTGATCAATTG
>WOGM01000953.1:0-10878 GCA_015342125.1 Leptinotarsa haldemani | reverse complement strand
AAGTCTTTCACATTTTATATCTCTCTGCCAGCATAAATCCTATTTTTCAATGTTTCCATAGAAAATAACCGAAATTATAAAGATCTGGTGATCTTGCAAACGATCTTATTGATCCATTATTTGCTATTAATCTATCAACATAGAAGTTCGTCCTCAAGTGCAATTTGGATATAATAAATGGGCAGGAAATTTTGAAATAAAATTATTAGGCCACATATTTTCCAGGAGACATTGAATGGCGAACGTTATTAGCAATTCTTAATGCCACCTTCACTGAATACCTCGAAGATATTCCAAAGGTAGGTTGAATGGAATCTGATTTCAATATGAAGAAGCTCGTCCCCATTGTATAAGAGAGGTCAATCAGTTTCTGAACACCACATTCAACAACAGCAAATAATGCGCCAATAAGATGGCCTGCAATATCACCTGTGCACCTGGCCTGTGCTTCATCTAGTACTAGTGCTAGGCTCACTTCCATTTTTAAATTGTGTCACCAACTTATTGAGCATGCTGTCAAAGCTTCCAGTTTCAATACTCAATGTTAGGAAGCACACGTTAAAAGGTAAGACCTCGTTAATCGTTAGCTCACAAGCTTCGAATTCTGAGGGTTGTCGTTCATAGGGCTGCGACAGCTGGTTGACGGAAAAACTGATTTTAAACAGATTTTTTTCAATAGATTTACTGTATTTCTTCAGTAGCGAAATTAATTATTCGGGAACAAATTTCATATAAACGCCATGTCAATGGAACCGTTATTTTCGACAGTATGTTGAAACTGGATACCCCTGAAAGGTACCTTCAAATAAATTTTCAACGTGATACTCCAGTTCACTTTCCAATGTTGATCAACCGTTTCAATTTCGCACAGAAACAACTTTCAAACTCATCTCGACATTGACCCGCCTTGATTAGAAGTAGATAAATCACGGCTCGCATTGACTATGCTTTAATAGAATGAAAAAGTGCATATTGATCGTCTGAAAGTATATTAACATTTCCAGACAAATTGAATCCTGCTTCACAATCAAAGCCATAATTAAATTCTTCGATTTTACCTTGAGCCTGGTTGCATGAATAGTAAATGAGAAAACACGTGGTTATTTGCTCTGAACCTGTATAATAATTCGTCTCCAGCGTCTAGTTGGACGGATTTCCTTTATTCTTCCTCATAATGAGGAATGAAATGACCCATGAAAGGTTTTTAACAGAAACTGTGACATTAATGGCCAGTAATAATGAATATTCCTTTTCGATATCACTACACAGAGTGTTTCAATTAGAAAACAATTTTCCTAATTCTAAAAACACTTTGTGAGATTTTCACTAGATAGTTTTACAAAAACGCAACACGTATTTCGCCATACAATGGCTTCCTCAGGGCGTGTCTTAATTCTACACATTCGATGCTGAATATATATATATACACCTTATTCTACAATTTGAAGTACCTGAAATAGAAGTATCTCAATTTCAAATACCTGATTTTTCACCTGAGTTTCTAATGAATTAAATTACCTGAGCTTATGTTCCATTTTCCACATTTGAAAAACTATTCAGTAGCGGAGAGTTAATCAGTTCTAATTGATCATTCAGTAAATTACCCGAATTCCTGAATCTATTGATTTCTAAACATTCTAGAAGATTGAGTTTCAAACTTCTCTTCTAAATGTAACACATCGTATTTATGATTGAACTCGTGTCCTTCTGCTAAAAGATGGTTTGCAAATGTGGAATTGGTCTTTCTATTTAAAAAACAACTTCTATGCTCTTTAATTCTTTAGGAAAATATTCTTCCTGTTTGGCCAATATACAGTTTTGGACAAATATCAATCAATTAATATCATATAAAATATTTCTGTGTGGCAATTTCATGTGAACTGAATTCTGATTAAAGTCTAGAAACCGTTTTGAAATTGAGACGTCTAAATAGCATATTGAAAAGCAAGAAGCACCACTGATCCGTTGCGAAGCCCAAGTACTTCAAAACCGCAAGATTTTTCGTGATTTTCAATGAGATAATTGATATTATGTCTTCAAAGAAGAGAAATAGAACCTAATATCGCATTAATTTATGATTATAAATGCTAAATTACCCGAATTCCTGAATCTAACATTTCAAAGAGTTTCAAACGCTTCTCTTCTAGATGTAACACGTATTCATGATTGAACTCATGTCCTTCTGCTAAAAAGTGGTTTGCAAACGAGGAATTGGTATTTCTATTTACAAAACTACTTTTATGGTCTTTAATTCTTTGGGAAAACGTTCTTTCTGTTTGATCAATATACAGTTTTGAGCAAAAGCTAAAAGTCAGCTTATATACTCCTGATCCATTCGACACCGTAGTTTTGTCTTCTCAATAAATTTATTTGGACGAGCAATATTATTGATTGGTTCATGAAATATGACAATGTCCCATAACTGACATTATCACATCTTGAATTTAGGTAGACCAGGTCCATGGCATGCCTTTGTAGTTTTATGGAAAGAATGGAGTCTATAATATCTACCTTTTAATCGTTGTTGACCGCGATTTGTATGTTCAACTCGACTCTCTCTGGAAATTACTCTCAGACAGTGGAATATTCAATAGTCTGTGAAGCATACTATTGATTGCAGCAAATTTATGCTAGTAAGAGTGTGTGAATGAATTAGTATGATAATGTCCGTCTAAGATGGTTTGTGGGAAATTGCAAATTCATGTTTATTGTTATTTTTCGTAATGGTTGAGTCAAGGTAATTTATTGAATTATTTACCTACCTCTCAGTGGTGAATTTTATTGACGGGTGGATGGAATTGACATATTCAATGAACTTGCCTAATTGCCAGTAAAACAGGCTAAGATATCATCTACGTAAATATCTGTACCAGTACAAGAAACTGTTAGTTACCTGATTATTATGGATTTATTTCATACTCTATGTTATCCATGAAATTTTCAGCCAGCAAGGGACTCAAAGGGTTCCCCATTATTAGTCCAGTCCAATTGTTCCAATTGACGGAATACAAACGACACCACAAGTCTAATCAGGAAATTGGTTTTGTGTAATTTAATAAGATAATACAGTTTTGGTGATAATGGATTCATGATCGATGCTCTACATTTATCCTTTCCATTCAAAACCAATTCTATTGTTTTGAGGGTTTCCTTAATCTTTTTCTGGTACATAGTTGTAGGGTCATTCCTCAGAATCTTGTAGCTCCCTGAATTAAGGATATCTGGAGTTTTGCCTACGTAGTCATTTTTATGTAATGCAATAACCGTTAGACTTTTATCTGCTCTCGTAAAAATCATTTCGTTTTTCTTAGCTTTTTGCTTAATTGATTTTGCAATTTTAATTTCTCCATCAGACTGAATTTGATCAACGGGTTCAGATTTCAAAATATTTGCCGCTACCTAATCTTGGAAATTATTTGCAAATCAATTACATATTTCCATATTCGTACAAAACGCAATCATTCCAAATTCCACCCTTACTTCATTTCGAATAAATCAAACAGGTGCACGGTATCCTAAAATAATTGAGTTATCCAAAAACCTAATTCTCTTGTTTTCTGAAAGGGGCAATCAACTAGCTGGAACGAATGTTTTTCAGGTTGAACGTTTTGACGTATGACAAATGATCTTTCTTCGTATTCACCTCCGCCAACTGGCCCAAACAGAAGAAGGCGGGTATCTTGATTTTGATTGGTGTCACGGAATAACCTCAATCTTTCACTGTCAAAGGTAAGGAATGTTCATATGCGTATCTGGGACGATTTCATGTCTATCTAGGAAATGTAAATTATCATATTCATATTAATTGCGGCGGTTTTATAGTGCAATCAGAAAAGTCAGCCACACGTGAAATTGGGCAATTATAAATGTATATAAAAGTCGAGAGAATATTTAATTTATGGATTAATTTATTGAAAAAATATTTTTGTCGAATGACTGCTCACTTTGACCTCGTTACAGAAATCATCATTCTATAAAAAGCAGATAAATGAAAGAATATGAAAGCATAGAAACTATATCTTCCAGTGGTAGTATTTTAAATCACGATCTTGAAGGAAATTGGGGAAGTTCTCAATCACTAAATTATTGACATAAATTAAACCAAGTTGAATATTCAATGCAAAAGACAATAATTATGAAGAAAAGTATGGCTAGGATTCGCAAGTTGGAAGGTAAGACCTCGTTAATCCTTAGCTGGCACAAATGCCGACTTCTTAGGGTTGTCTTTCGTAAGGAGAAAACAACTGGTTAACGGAAAAACAGATTTTAAACAGATTTTTTTATAAACAGATGATTCTGGGAATTTAGAAGTATGTCCAAAAGATTATTTGTACTGTACTATTTATAACATGGATGGTTAGCCCAGTATAGACTTTTTGCTACCTGACCGAAACTTCCATTTTCTCTCAGCCTGATGATCTTATTGTGCTTTTCCTATCATTTTCTCATGAAAACCATTTCATCAGTCGTCCAAAAGTTTCCAAATGATTTAGCCTTTACCTTTCTGTGTGAAAAATTTCGAAATACTTACCCGTTGAATATATGAATTTCATATGATGATGATTTGAATATGTTGAACTTGTTTTCTTATCTGTATAGCTCATATGATGTTCATGAATGCGATTTCTTAATATTCTGTCGATTTGACCAATATATACCTTAGGACAAGTTCCACAATTTGATGTATAATACCCCTATCTTATTTTTGACTTTTTGACCTACTGTCCCTACATATTACCTGTTCCATAAGCAATTTTAATAACTTGTTTAACTTACAATAGGAATTGCTTTTGCGTAGATTAAATTTATCCATTGAAAGAGGAAGATTGACTAATCTGTGAATCACGCTATTTACTATTAGAAGCTATTTTGTGTTGATGCGGATGGGTAGAATTACATTGAATAATAATATCCGTATGGAAAGGTTTGTGTAATTTAATGAATTTATTTTGAATCATAACATATACAATTATTCCACTAGAATAGATTCTCATATAAATAAAACAAATCTGAAAATGACCATGAATTCTCTGTTCTTCAAAGGTTTAGATTCCTGTAATAGACTGTTCCACAAATGATAAAAAATACAAGGACAATGTTTAAACACAAACAGATTGAATACATCAGAAATCAACGAAGTGTTTTTTATTAGGCATACAATATTACAAATTAGTTTTTTATTCATGTGAACTCTTCTTCTTTTTCTTGATTATGAATACTGATGTGATTTTTTTTATATACCTACATACTAGAGTGTTAATTTTATAGTTGTAAGGGTGTTTCAAATCTTAAGCGAAAATACTTTGGATAAGTTAAATATTTTTTTTATTTTTGTATATTAGGGATTCCTATTTAAAATAAACTACAACTACTGCTACTACTATAAATTGAAAAATCATGTTTGTTGTTCATTCTACCAATTGTCGAGTCCAAAAAATTTATTGAGTGTCAATTTTCTGCTTCCACTTCCTGAAATAGTCATAAAGTCTCATGAATATGACTGATCAACTTTGCGAAATCATTTGATAAGCCAAAAGTTTCCCGTAGGTACATCGTAAAAAATTATACAATAACTCGGTTTGCTTATCGTTTCAAAAATGAAACATGAACTTGAAATCATTAATTTCAGTTATGCATGCAGATGATTTCATTAAATGTAGTGCAACAGTGCTGTTGACAGATCTAAATTATAATTAATGCAGTGTCAACTGTGTATATTTTTATCCCACAAAGAAATAAATCAACACCAAATACACTATAATTGACGTTTCACCTTCAGTTGATGATGAAAAATATACCAACATCGTACAACGAAAATACACTCTAGATAAACTGGATGTTCATTTAAATATAACTAACTGTAAAGTGAATCTGCCACTGATAGAAAGTTTGCCGTTACGCAATTATTGTCCGGATAGAAATTATTTATTTTTGCTGCTGGCAGGAAAAAATCAAACCTGATCGCAGCCAATATTAAATACATTATCTGTGTCTCCGTGTAGTCGGGAGAGACGACACTTAAATTAGTTCGAATTTAGTGCCAGGCAAACTAATAAAAAGAGTATAAACTTCAGGAACCGACATCCAAGGATGTAATTTACCTAGAAAGTAGTTTGCGGTCACTGAATCGCATAGACATGTCTTTAGGGGAGGTAAACCTCTTGAGAGATATTCTTCATTCTAGAGAAAGCGTAGCTAATTATGTGTCCTTTCTTGTTGGAACAGATCGTCTTGTTGCGACACTATGTTATTATGAAATCAATTTCTGGAATTTCAAAAGTACTAAAAATACTTTTTCAATAGATATCTAAAAAAAACATTGACTTGTACTGAATGAGTCTGACAACAGATTTTTATAGGTTTCTGAAAAAAGGTTGGTTGGGTAACAGGATTAGTTTTTTCTTTAAAAATCGATTGTTTCCTTGCCGACGTTTCTGATTTAATTAAATTCTTCTTCAGGGCTCTATAACAATGCATTTTCATAAACATACCGTTTCAGTTTTACAAGAAATAGTGAGTTGCCAATTAAATTACTCAACGAAAAGTAGTTTCTTCGTGTTGATAATATTACTATTTTAAAAGCCGTCAGACATATTAAATACATATAAAAAAAATCAAAAAACAACATGAACCAAGCGAATGGCTTTATCTATGATTATGATAAGGTGATGTCTGTTTTTTTCATTAATGACAGAAAGAAAAAGAACGAAGAAAGGGTAAATTATTCAGGTATTCCACTAATCAAATTGAAATATGCAGTATCAAGGCCATCGACATCTCTTCTAGTGTTAACACTAATGTATCATTTCTCTGAAATGTCATTTGCATAAATGGTGGAACATATAGAATAGTTGGATGATAAAAAGAAAAAATGTGTCCATATTCTTTTTCATGTCCAACGAGGGTTGTGGGGTTTTTATATTTAGTATTTTAGAGTGTCTCATGTGTACTGAAACTCGTGTGTGAAGATTCCCTCCGGTTTGACCAACATAGACATGTGACAGCTTCAACAGTTTAATTTGTACACTATAATGGAGTGTATTTCTTGTGATGTTTTTGTTTTTTGTTTCGAGAAAAATGCTTTCCAATTGTATTTTAATTTAATCTAAATGAAACACAATGATTTTTTTGATACTTTTTCATCGAGACAACATTCTACCATATACAATGTCTGTTCAAATAATAAGGTGAATGATCAATATGCGACCATAACTGGTGACGTGATCATAACTTGCGAGAATATGAAGAAAACGACCGGTATCATCAGCTTCTGTATCAAGATAATGCACATGATCACTCGTTATTGCTTGTTCGTGAGTTCTGGACAAAAACAATACCGCAATCAAGCTTCAGCCACCGTATTCGCCAGATTTGACCTCCTGCGACTTTTTCCTGTTCCCAAGATTGAAGAGAACAATGAAAGGACGGTGTTTAGCGACGATTGAGGAGATGAATACCGTGTATGAATTGGGACTATTTTGAAGGGGACAAAATAGAAATTGATGAGTAAATAGGTATGTTTTGAGAAAATTGAAATTTCACCTCATTTTTTTAAGCAGATCTCGTATACTGACACTAACGATTCCATCTTTCATTGTCTGAGAATGTTTCAACAAATTTGAAACCTAAGAGATGATTTATTAGATTTCCAATTAGTGAATTTACACAGCGGAAGTTCAAAACATTCTTTATAATTCCGATAGTATTACCGTATTAATATTAATATCATTCTTTAATAGATACACAGTTTCGTAGACAGGTGAAACAACTATTCATAATTCATTTAGTTGTCTGAATAGTGTGTTCAAGTAACTACGAAACGTGTTTATATAATTCTTCTGCAATTGAAATTTATTACACATTTATACAATATAAACCAAAAGAATGAATCTTCTTCCACCAGGAATTCTTCTATCATGAATTTTTTAATGTGTTCGTGTTCATTTTATTTCAATATGCTCGTGTTAACCTCGTCATCTATATAAAGATATCCAAAATGATATATTTTTAAGAGCAAGCAAAATGTTTTTGACGTTTGAAATGACCAAAATAGGTTTTTATTCGTTTTATTACAATTCCAGAAAATTTTAACCGACAATTTAAGCACCAGAACTGATAAATGTATCATCATAACTGATACGATTGGCGATTGGAGAGAATTTTCACGCTTCTGTCATTTTTGATACGTCAAATGTCACTTTTCAACATATATCAAGTAATGTTACCAAACTCTCTGAGCAAAATGATGCGCTGTTTAAGCGACTTCTTCAAAAAATTTCAACATATATTGTTATATTGGAACAACACTGGTTAAAGCAACTTAATTATTGAAATTGAGAATCAGTAGAGTGCTAAATAACCAGAATACCCGATATTGAAGAATTTCTAATTATGATTTCTTGAATTTTTCAAACTCGTGACGCGATTTCTGTCACAGTTTTCAGTCATTAGAACAAAACTTGTTCATTTTTCAAAAGTCATAGCAGAAATAAACAGTTCATGTTAAAAACTCCACACAAGTGAGTACCCTGATTCTAAAGAATGCTTTTTCATCTAAGTTACCGTTGAAAGCAATTGAAAAACAGTGTAACTTCAACGTAATGGAATAGAAATTGAAAAACGGTGAAAATTTCAATTGAATCATGTCTTACATAATGTCGGTTTTGAAAAAACTTGCATTGTTTCGTCTCTGTTTAGAATCTGCGAAACTTTTTTGAACCACTAACCGTCTTCATTATTTTCTGATTCAAAAAGTCTCAAGCAAATGTCTTCGATTTATTTCAAGGTTTTAGAACCATATATAAATACTATCAAGTTGAGACAGTATTGAATTCGTTTTTTATATTTTTAATTCCTTCTCCTCTACCGCGGAATCTGCTGTACCTAAACAAACTTTGCGCAAAACGAAAAAGTGCGTATTTATAAACAAAAGTAAAGTCCTAAAGATATGTGGCGTGAGAATATAATGGAACCATCGACATACTTTCAGAACATACCCACTATTCTATCTTTTCGTCCAGACAAATATTTCAACAAATTAATTTCTCAGATATCGATCGCCGAAGGAGACTCGTTCTCTGTCCTTCTGCAGGGCAATTGAATGATGAGTTGTCATCACTCAAATTGAACTACGCCTTTTATCTTCATATAACAGTCAAATTGTATGCGATAACAATATCATTAGTATTATTATTATTACTGCAGGCGTCATTCGTAGATCATTTGACATGATTTTCACAGGGTCATGTGAAAAACTTCCTCAACAGTAGACTAAGTTTGGAAAAATCATTATTGAGTCGGCCCCCATTCAAAAACGACTTCAGGAAGAAAACAGTTATAATATGGTTTGTGAGATATAATATAAAATCTTTAATCTATCAACATTATCTCATCAAACATCACATACAAAAATTACAAGAAATTAAAAGTCTATATATTGTTGTAAATCGTCCCTGAAAAAAATAATACTGGACGCCGCTGGTCGTCGTCAACATAGCCAAGGTCGCGTTCAACTCGACTTGCGCTTTGTGATCGTTGTCGATGTCGCGTCGCTTTGAAAGACGTCCAGCGACTTCTCTATCGGCTTCCAGACACTTCCATTACGATATAATATAAACACTACCAACACGCAGATCGGGAAGTTTAGTTGTAAGAGCGGTACGAAGCGTTCTAATAAGGTGAAAGACATTTGAGTACTAGTTCCAGTTAGAATGTTTGTGTTGTATTGTCAGTGTAGCAGTGAAATGAAGTTGAGTTTGATTGTACAGTGAAGTCAATTATTGTCAAACCGACGGGAAAAAAGTAATAATAAAGTTGAAGATATATATTAAATATTCAATAATGAATTCAATTGTATTCATGAAAGTCATGATATAATCTCACTCACACTTGTCACATTCGCACATATGTCAAACATATACAGGGTGGGTCATCGAAAACTTAACAGAGGTTTTGGGTACTGATCTTGCAAATCCTAAAAACGCTCAGACCGGTCGATTTTGGGCAGTTGCGCAAAATTTTGCAATTAAATCGAAACATACTGTTGCGACACATTCTTTCCATGTTGTTGATTGAACAGTTCAGCGGCTCTTGCAGCACAACGTCTATTTCCATAGTACAGTTCAATCAACTCAACCCTCTCTGCAGTTGTGTAAACAATCGTTTCTTTAGCAACGCTTTACGGCACTCACTACTAGTGATAATGTAGATATCACTATTAACATAAAAATGAGAAATGGAAACATCATTTTCACACATTTCTCAATTCTAATAGTCCTCTTATCAGAGACGAACTAAAAAATAGCAAAAAAGTAGCGTTAAAAACAAATGATAGAGTTCCAGATATATTCCAACTGAGCAGTGGAGTTGTTGCTATTGAGAATATTGAAAAAATTATCGGAAAGAACTCTTTCAAATAAGTCAAAATTTAAAAAAATGTACATCATTGCTTAGATCGTACTTATCGGAGCGTGGCCAAATTGTATCATTTAATGGTGTTAAGTCTGGAAAGCAAGTAATTGAGAGTGGAGTTCCTCAAGGGTCAGTTTTGGGCCCGACTCTATTTCTCATCTATATTAACGACCTCACCAACTTAGACATCAATGGTGAAATTACTATTTTTGCAGATGATACATCGATTCTATGGCACAACAAAAGCTCCTTAGAGCTTAACTACCACATAAACAGAGATATAGAAAAAGTTAAGAATTGGTGTGATTCCAATCTTCTAGCTTTCAATATAAGCAAAACAAATATCATGACATTCAAGGGTGACTTAGATGATGTTTATTTGGACAATGAACAAATCTCCATTTCAGCGGATAATAAATTTCTGGGACTTCTGATTGATAATAAATTGAAGTTTGGTAACCATATTAC
>WOGM01000952.1:0-10869 GCA_015342125.1 Leptinotarsa haldemani | reverse complement strand
ACTACAGTAGGGATGAACTACGATGTCTAACAGGCCTTCTTACAGGTCACTGTCATTTGTATCTACATATGCAGAAACTCGGACTGTCAGAAGACAGTGTGATTAGACAGTTATGATTAGAAAATGATGAAACAGCAGAGCACATACTTTGTGCCTGCCCCGCTGGGCAGGCACAAAGGCACAGCAGAGCCGTACTCTTACCATCTGACCTAAAAGATCACTCACCATAAAAAATAATCGGCTTCGTTAAGAAGCTGTGTGTATTTGGTCGAGTGTAAATAGGTGAAGACATAATAAACCCTTGCGGGTTGCTGTGGGGGGCAAATAGACCCACTCACTTCGGATCTAATCTAACTTAACCTAAATATTTATCCGGCTAACCTATAACAAAAGGTATCTTTTCTTGCTGCTCTATTGACATTTCTAATATGATCAGTGCTTGAGTAGTTGCAAATTGATTTTTTGTAATTTAGTGAACTATTGAAAATATTCGAAAAGAGTGAGAAATTTCAATAATCCTTCAGAATTTATTATTAAGTTAACAAGAGGAGAAAATATATAAAAGATCAACTGAACAGTCAAAATATATCAGATCAATTTTCTAGCTCTTTTGGTAGTGAACCGGGCCCCAATATTTCCCCACAGGAATATTCGTTGAGATATTTTGATAAGTTTTCAATTTTCTGAGTGTTGAAGAAGATCGATTTACGGTACAGGTATTGACAGGCAATACGAACAATATTTTTAACAGGAAATGCGAGCAAACATCAGCATTGCAATCACTTAGAGCCTCTATTGAACAGCTTGGTTGATTACTTTTCTCTTTGTTTTTCTCTTTGATTTTCCACACATTGCTCTCCGATTCAAGAATATTTGAATCCAGAAATTCATTTTTCAAAATGGAAGTATCGATCTCATAATAACTCTTCACCGGAAAACTGGAAAACTGGGTTTATTTAGTCGAGTGTGAATGGGTGTGAGCCACAATAAACCCTTGCGGGTTGCGGTGGAGGGACGAAGAGACCCACTCACTTTGGGCCTAACCTAACCTAAGTTTCACAAAATGTATCAAATTTTTTCTCACTTCGTAAACAGTGGCTAATATTGAATTGATATTATATGAGCTGATGGTAGATCATATAAAGGAGATTGAAGGATTGTGTGAAAATTGAACAGAAGAGCAATAATAACTCATAACAAATTTGGTAGAGGCGGTGAAATGCAAAAACACGTTTCCTCAAAAGAATCTGAATTTGGATCATCACTCATTTTCTCCAGCATTTTCTCAATTGCTTCAGAAATCTCATTAAATCCTAATGATCTATATATTTTCTCACACATCTTGTGTCTTACACATGAAGCAAAATTTTCCATTCTGTTTCGGAAAAAACATTTCAATATCATCATTGAAAGTTATAATTTTTCCGGCAGATTTCTCGAAGAAATTGCTCACTGACTTTATAATGCTCACCAATTTCTAATTTGCTGCAGAGCTGAGAGCTGCAGTAGACAATCTCAGCTTCTCAGCTGGAAGAAATTATTTTTGCTAAAGTGCTTGAAATATGTTATGGAAATGTCCGATACTTAATCCGTTCAGTGAAAATATCGTAATGAGGTGTATCACCCCTCCCCTTGGTAAGGCCTTGACCTCGTTAGAAAGGTTAAACAGGCAGTAAGGTGGTAACATTAGCAAAGTAGCAAATTGTAGTAGGCACTGAGCACTATCCAAAAGAATCACTTGCACATTTTGATGAGTAAGTAATAGAAAATATGTATGTATACATCTGAAGTTAAACCAGAGATCATCGGTGTCCCTGCTCAGCTTACACACTTTTGGCGAAAGAAATTATTGGCAATCAATTGATTCCCTAGTTGTTGTAAGTAACCTGGCTACGAATCCGGTTACATCAATGATGGTAAATCAGCTCTTCTTTGTATTAAAAAGACACTTTACTGTGAGATTTTCACGAAACAATTTTGCAAAAATGCAATACGTGTTTCGCCATACAATGCCTTTTTCGGGCGTGTCTTTACTAAGTAATTAGTTAGTACAGACAGTTAGTAAAGACACGCCCGAAGAAGACATTATATGTTGAAACCGGTGTTGCGTTTTTGTAAAAAAGTTTAGTGAAAATATCACAATATAATGTTTTTTGAGTACGTTAGTTATGGATTTTCATCAAGTATCGGCCAATTCCATCATTAAACATCTTTTTTGATAAATGGGGCTAGCAACACAATGGTTTCTTAATTTTATCGAAGTTATCTTCCAAATTTGCAGAATTTGGTTGAGCTCTCTTTTTCAGATGTTAGAAAGCCTATGGTTAAACTGAAAAGTTGAACCATAGGAAGCCAGCAATAGTTGAAGAACGTACAATTGTAACAAATCTTGTTCCTATCAAGTCAGAGGACGATTATTTTGCTTATTTTCTTTCATAAACTTAAAATAATTTATCTATATTATTTCAATCAATGTTTTATATCACAGAAAACGCGCGAGAGGTTACTTGTACCCTTTCAATGATGGCATGTTCTATAAGTTTCAATTCACTATGTTTCTCAACTGCCAATATCTCTACATTATATCTCAATATTGGGAGGTCAAAAGTTCTAGCCTTATTTGGCACCGTGAATCTGGTAAAAGGTGTTCAAAAATATCCTCAACATATTTTTTAACTTACTGAAAACAAGACAAAGTTCAACAGAAATTGAATATTCATTTGATCTGTTCAAAGTGGGTGTCACGCCAGCTCACTGTTAATGATTCTGAGCAGTGTTTGGTTATATTTAAATATAACAAACCGGAATTTTTGGAATCAAAACGATTGTTATTTGAATGGAGAGCAACTGGTTGACGAATTGCATTCTGCATCCACCATTTTCTCTAGATCTGGCCCCCAGTAACTTTTTGTATTCGCAGACCTCAAAAAAATGCTCACCGGTAAGACATTTCGCTTTAATGAATAGGTTATTGCTGAAAGTGAGGCATATTTTACGGTAAAAGATGAATCGTTTTGCAATAGTGGCACTGAAATGATTGGCTGTTGATGGAGATACGTTGTTGAATTAAATCAATTTTGAACAAAAGAAAACGCATTTTCTTTCTTGGGCCCATGTGTTATTTAGTTTGTGATGATATAACTTCCACATTCAGCTGACTGTTGATGGGAATAACATAGGTACCTACGCATTTGTGGTGAGCTGAAAAGACCTACTCGTTTAGAAATAACAATGTGAACCACACTAACAGCAGCTCTGGATAAATTATTTGAACTTTCCACATCAACTTTGACATGTTATTGGAAAATTCAGAACGGGCTTATTTCAGGCAAGAATAATGGCGATGAAATTATGGTAGTGGAACAGTTCTTGATGAATGGGATAAATTCTTACGTTGAACATCATTCGAAACTCAAGTAATTTTCAAAAAAATATTTGGCGTGGAAGTTATAGAACTAAAACACTTCACAGAACAAAGACCTACTCGTTTAGAACTAGCAACGAGAACTACTCTACCAGCAGCTCTGGATAAATGATTTGAACTTTTCACATTCAGAGTATGTATAGGAATGGAGAAAGAGCAATAAACATGTTCTCAGAACCACCTCACAGTCATCCTAAGGAAAAGCTCAACAAAGATGTCCAGAAAACAAGAGATTCTGAAACCAATCTTGGGAAAAAAGTTGGACTCAACTAACAGAGATATCCACTAAACAGGAGGTTTTAAAACCAATCTTGGAACGAAAGCTGATCTATGTCAGACTTTTCAGTCGATACATATCCGTGTTTCAGTCAGATGTTTATCCAATTCTGAAATGTGAAGGAACAAGAATTTGAGGCATTAACGAAATGAGCAAGTCTTCTTGCAGATCGCTATGCCACAATCTAGAGATTTATAAACCCAAAAGTGACATCAAGACTAGTTAGTAAATACCACTGAATTTGTTTTTCATACAAACTATAACTGGGGAAATAGTTCAGAATGCTTCAACATAATAGGAATTAGATCAGTATAACTACAGGGCTACTTACTGAACATTCTCTTTTCATTCAGGAAGACCTGAGTTTGAGTCATCCGGCTGCAGTATTTCCTGCATATCTGTAGGGATTCGATGGAAATCAATGATATAGGAAATGTATCTAACCTTATAACTGAATGGCCATGGGCATCATATTCACTTGATTGTTTTCAATATACAATTTCATCGTTTTGAATGCATTTTTAGATTCTATTCTTCTAATCTAATTCAGTACTAGTGAACTTTTCTAGAGCCCCTCCTTCATATTTCATCATTATCTTCTTTTACCGTACCTAAAATTCTATCTCAAGGTGGAATTTTGTTTATCAAAATAAAATAAAAACTTGCTCATGAATTTTGCTGATCTATTTTTCAGGCTCTCCAACAAATGGTTTTCCTACTTAGAGATTTATTCCTTTTCTTCACCTTTCAAGAGAAAATGTTTGCTAAAGAAACCTCGTTTAGGAAATCTAGAAAGGAGTATCGCAAAAAATAGTTGTTCTCCTTATAGGTTCCACCCTTTTTTTGCCTTCTGAGCAAAAATGCATGCTTAAAAAAACTCATGCAAATGGTTTTGCTGCTTAGATGTTTCACCCTTTTATTCGCTTTTCAAGCAAAATATATGCTGAAAAAACTGTACTTGGAATTTCTAGAAAGAGGCATCTCCAGAAAATGGATTTGTTGCTGGAAGGTTTCACTTTTTTCTTCGCCTTCCAAGCAAAAATGTATGTTGAAGTAACTTTGCTTAGGATATCTAGAAAGAGACTTCTCCAGATTAATAATTGAACTTTTATCAGAGAGAAAAGCTAAAGACACCATTGTGATTCTTAGCTGAATTGAGTTATGGCGATCCTTGGAGTATGGAATATCGGAAGGAAATTGAAGGCAACCAGAAACGGGCAAGAGAAATGAAACCCTCAACTTCTTCATGGGGAATAATTTTCAAGGACCATCAAAGGAAAGTGATATTGCAGATGGAGACTTGGTAACAAAGATGCCACTAGAAAAGAGCATAAGACCTGAAACTGGTGAAGCCTACTTATACCAACTTTCATGCAAAATTTTGAAGAGATATCTTATTATTTGAAAATCTTACATGAGTATAGATAGAATACGAGCATTCGATCCGCCAGTTGAACTGTTGGGTTTATACGACAACCAACTGGAACTTTTTGTCACATTACGATATATCCAATCTTTTCTTTCGGAAAACTGTAGTTTTTAACGGATACTCTACTATTTTGTCTACTGTTATCCATGAAAACTATTTTTTCTTCATACCAACTTGATCATTCTGATAATAGACAACGGATACATCGCTTATCTTAGTTTACCCAATGTAATTGACTGTATTGGTTTTCAACTGTGATTAATTTTCTTAGAAGCGATTCCGAAGAATTGAAGAAAAGGCAACACTGACTTTCACTTAGTGAACACCAAATTTGACTATCTTCACTCGAATTCGACTGGTCTGACTCATGTTTTTTATAAACATGAAAACATTTGTTTGAAATGTCCAGCTTCATTTCAACAACTACTCTAACCTAGGCACTAGTGATGATATGAATCATAACCTCTTCTATTTTGTTGGTGTCTCTATTTGATTTCTTGTCTTATATCACTAACCACTTTGAACAATTTACTCAATATCATAATTTGAAAACACTACTTAAAAGTCGTTGGTGAAAATTCATGAACGATATCTGGTTCATCGAATATTACAATTATCTTACATCTTCCAGAGTTGCCAAACTTAAGTGAAATGAATCAGAGCAATCTAACCAAAGAACACGGATTTTTAGGGTTTCAAATAGATTCAAATACTGATTATATATAAAAAAAGCGTGAAACTGCTTTTTGGTTAATTATATTGCTGAGATCAATATGATTACGTAGAAGATACATATGTATGTTTGAATGCTAGGCTATAATAACATATTTTGGATTTAGAACAGATAAAAAATCAGCTCTATGAAGTCCATTCATACTCATATTCATTTGATCTTCGAAAAAATCACTATCCTACATTGGAGGAATTCAAATGCAAAAGAAATCAGCGTCTGACTTGTCTATTTCTTCCGAATCTTCGGGTTCAATTTTTTCCCATCTTTTAAGAACACCTATTGGAATAATTTTAGTAAATATATAGCAGTGATCATTTCATAATTGTGCTTTGAAAGAAAACTTAGTACAATTGCCATATGATATTTTACTAAAATACCAAGAATCAATCTTTACTTTTCTTTAATCACATTGTTGAATAAGTTCGAATTCCGTTGAATGAAATTCATTTTCACGTTTATAAAAATTGTGCTAAATATTTGGGAAAAAGGTGTTTGGCCTTTTACTTCTCCATCTTGATACAAAAAATGTGGGAATCTTTCAAAAATAATCTCTACTCAAAATATACCCTTTAAAATGTGCTAAATATGTATTTGAATATTCACAAACGTCATTTTTTTTGTGGAGGAAAATCAGTTTTTCATCGACTTTTTTGGGTATTTGTTACCTTCCAGAATCTGAAATATATTTCAAAACTCGTTTGACATCTGTCGAAGAAGTGAAGAAATTATTAATGAAAAAGCAATAACTGCCAATATATTAGAACTTTTTTGTCCAGTTCTGAAGACGGAGGCAGATTTTGGCCTCCGAAACGTATAGTTGGCCTCCGATATAGTATGGTATGGCCTTCGATAAGTATTATATTATTTCTTAACATTTTGTTTGATATGCAAAATTGTCAAATACGACAAGTTACTGAAAAATAGAAGATTTTTCTCTGTGAAAAATACTTTGTGAAAAATTCTTTGAATTTTACGCAGTATCTTATCTGGGTAAACTAAAAAGTTTGCCCTTCTACACTTGTGTAAAGTTCTCCATTATAATTTTTACATTTTTCAGATTGTGGAAGGTAACAAATGGCCAAAAAAGGTTGATGAAAAAATATATTTGAGATAATTTTACTAATATTCTATTTTTGATAAGAGTGAGTATTATAGATCTAGCTAGGTTTTCCATTTTGGCATACCTCTTGTACGTTTTCATGATTTCATAGTATATGATAGAATTTGAGAAATTCAATTAACATGAGTTCGAAATCATCTCTCTTAAGAAGGAGTCATAGGAATGCCATAATTGGTGATCCAATAATCAAATCAGAACTACTGAGTCAAGGATATCTAGCTTTCTTATTGAAGTAACCAACACCAGTAACCATGACTTATCACTTTTGAGTTTTCGTCTACAAATTTATTTCATTGCTTGATGACATGTGTGAAATGTAATTGAAGAAATTGAATGCCAAGAGGTGCTAGAACTTCTCCTATTGAAGGCTCTACCAATATTTGACCCGTAACCGTTTTTCCACGGAAATACCACTGAATTTGTTTTTCATACAAAATATATCTGAGAAAACATTTAAGAACTGCTTCAACAGGATAGGAATTAGATCAGTATAACTACAGGGCTACTTACTGAACATTCTCTTTTTAGGACGACCTGAGTTTGATTCAAGAAGGTAGAAGAAGGAAGTTACAAATGATATCATATAAAGATGTAAGAAAACACAACAAGTCCATCCGGCTGCAGTGTGGAAAAGAATGATATATGAAATTTATCTAAACTTTTTACTGCATTGCCATGAGCATCATATTCTCTTGATTGCCTCCAACTTATAATTTCATCGTTTCAGATAGCACTTTCAGATTCTATTCTTCCCATCTGGGTCAGTACTAGTGAAATTTTCTAGAGCCCTTTTTTCATGTTTCATCATCTTCTTTTACCGTACCTAAAATTTTACCTCAAGGTGCATCCCTTTCCTTCACCTTTAAAAAAAAATGTTTGCTGAAGAAACCTTCTTAGAAATGCTAAAAAAGCTATGCTTAGGAATTCTAGAAAGATGCACCTCCAACAAATGTTTTTCCTGCTTAGATATTTCACTCTTTTCTTCGCTTTTTAAGCAAACATGTATGCTAAAGAAGCTTTGCTTAGAATATTCTGTTTTTTATACGAGTGATTATAGATCTAGCTAGCTTTTCCAATTTTTTTTCCTGGTTTCGATGCCTTGCACAATGTCTTTGCTGTTAGAAACCCGTGATTATCCTCGATATTGGATCAATCACTTACAATTCATCATGCTTTCGTTAGTTGATCTACGTTTTTCGTTACCTTCTCGTTTGCTTTGTCAATTCTTTCTTAGATTCTGGAATATCTCCGGTTTTTTGAGAGATCATATTTACTCGATTATTATGGTCAATCTGCCAAAAAACCATCCCTGTTAGTCCCGTATTCATTTCTTTCTCCACAAACTATTTGTCGGTACCTTCTGTTAGACATTCTAGAATACTAATTAGGGATTTTACTTGCCTAATAGAGGCGAATATGTACTTGAACAGTTTCTTCAGCAGATATATAGACAATTCCCTTTAGGAGAAGGAATATGGCGAAATGATTAGTTCACAGGACATCTTCTATTCTTATTGTGCTTTGCTCAGCCTGAGCGGAAACTGGCTTTGTCAGATGAATAGGTCTTCTTATATGTGAGGCCATAATGTAGTAAAAATTATCATATTCTGAGGATTTGGAGATTTGAGTCTTTCCAAATTATCTAGTAATTGAGTTCCACTCAAAAACCTGTAAGTTCGAACCCTCTGCAAACTTTAGTCGGATTCTTGAACCAAATCTGTGGGCTTCGTGGTTGTTGTGGTGTTCTAACTTTCTTCTACTGACATTTTCGACATGGATACTGTTTGGATGGAAAATGGAATTTTGATCTCTCTCCACAGATTAGCTAGCTTCATGTTGAAAATGAATATTGAAAGCCTTGTTTGCTGATTGTTTCTCTTCAAAGATTTACTAATGGAAAATAATTATTGAGTACGCAAGCTAATGGGGAGAAATATGAATAATAATTCGATACGTTAGAAAGTTTCTACGTAGGGTTATTTTAGAAAATGGCCAATAACAAGTTTTTCAATGAAAATTTACAAATTAATGAAAACATGGCAGAGGAAAAAATCCACAGGACACCAACAATATTACATTCCAGGGATAACTTGAGTTTACCTAAAGTCCATCCAAATGAAATGGTTGAGAATGAAACATGTGAAGTGATGCCGAAAAACCAAAAAAATTACAATGAATGTTAAAGAGGACCAGGACTTATAAGAAAATTTCAGATATGAAAACGCAGGTAATAGAAAATTTGTACAGGAGGAAAAGAGAGTATTGAAATTGAATTATGAGGCATATGGAATTCCATGGATCTTCCATCTGATTCCTGAAGGGACACAAAGGGTCACCTATTGTACTTGAAGTTTCAATGTTTTCTTCTCGTCATCCTGTTTACTGTTTACTTATGCTTGTTGGTGGAAAGATATCTGTTTTCTTAGCAAAACATGCTTTATCAATAGCCTTGCATCAGCTATGGCAAATTTTTTATGCATTGATGATAACCTGGTATTTAGACTTATAATTTATGTCCAAATTATGTTTGGTAGATTCTTCAAATATGAATTTGTGACTGATATATTATTGAAACTATCATCTAAATGGCAAGTGGTTGAAGTACTGTACTAAGTTCTTTTTGAAGTTATAACATGCAATTTTTAAAACTGCATGTTATTACGAAGAAAAGAGAGTTCAAACTTACTATGTTCTTTCCACTTTTATTTGTAACTGACGTTACTGCAGTTTCGTCCTATAGGAATATTTTCAAACTCATACATTGAACTAGTTCAATATCTACATTAAGTGGTGAAAATTTATTATTATTTTATTGAAGGAAATTGATAAATAATCAATTGTTGGCCATTATTTTTCTTCAAAAAATTATATTAGAATTACCCAATGGAAACCTGATTTGTCCTTACTGAAGACGTTCATCAATAGTAAGGAATGTTACATGTCATCTTTCGGAAACAATTTTGATGAAATTCAATTCATTTATACTCATTTATTATTGCTCACTTACTGTGACGTTTCGGAACTTTGCTAGAAGTTAAATCTGAAGACTCTTTTGAAAAGCAATACTGACTTTCATTTTGTTGAACAAAAAGTATATTTTCTGCACATTGAACTGGGGTAACATGTTGCCTACAAATTGAGTCAGGTACTTTCAACGGATACTGTACCGTCTAGAACATAACCTCACTAATACACAATATATTGTTTAGGTTTCTACATAAATATCATTACTCACTTTAAAATATACACTGAACATCATTAACGGAATGCACTTTTGGGTATCTTATTAGTTTTTCTAACCTTTTTCGGATTGTTAATCATCTCCAACATCTGACAGTTTTCAGCGTTGCCATGCCATATTCGATTTTTCTCAAGATCACTTGAAGAAAAATACCCTTCATAACATTTTGGCTGCTGAAGGTCAGGTGTAGTCAGAAAAGTTTTTAGTAATAACGAAACAAAAAAATAGAAACTATAGGTCAATAAATGACAGTTTTCAATTCAAAATATGGTCTTGAAACTCATCTGATGAACTATGTTCAAAAATGGCAATAAAAAACTTTTACCTGATCAATTACTTTGAAGTAACTCCAGTCTTTTCAAAGAACTTCCTTGACCTGAAACAAAAAAGTATCATAGAGATTTTACTGAAAACTAAACAGAATACAAAAAATACTGATTGGGATATCGAAGGCAAAATTTTCAAAAATGAGTTTACTGGAAGAATATAATGAAACAGTTTGAGAACTGCTGTCTCAAAATTATAATTTAGCAGTTACTACTAGTACCACCTTTGAAGTACTTCCGATGAAAGTTACTGGGTTTATAATAGAAAAGAATCTATTGAAAACACTTTTTCCACATCAGATTATAACTCAGTCTCGTC